>VZSV01000038.1:4890677-4914174 GCA_013398735.1 Nothocercus julius | reverse complement strand
GCTGCGCCCTGCGCTCCGCGCGCCTGCGCCTGCTTGCTCCCTGTCCCTCGGCGTTGCGGCCGGGGCGCCCCTGTTGGGGGCGGAGGGGGGCAGCGGCCGCTCGGGGCGCGGGGAGCGCGAGCAGGTGCCCTCTGAGGGCGGCCGGGCCCCGCACAGCCGCTGAGCGGAGCGTTTTTGCGTGACGCGCTGAATTGCCTAGCTGAAACGCAGCCGGGGCTCTCCCTGCGGCCGAGATTAGCCCCACCACTGAAAGTAACTGCGGTGTGACTGTGGGGAAAGGAGGGTGTTTCCTCTCTTTGCCCTTGATTTCATTCTCTTTCACGCCATTTCTATACTAAAAAGAACAATGACCTACTGCAGAAAGCCCCCCCGCAGAACCAGCAGCTTCTCTTACTCTGGCGCCGCGTGCGCGTCCACCGAAGGGCCGCGGGAGCCGCCGGTGGGCGTGCTGGCGCGCCCGGATAAGCCGCGCGCCCCTGCCAGCCCGAGCAGCAGCGGCGCAGAGCCCGCAGAGAGCTCAGAGACCGCCCGTCCCCCGGAACGCGGCTCCCGCTCCCTTTACGTCGCTCCACACAGGTTTCGAATCGTGTAGCCCCCCCCGGTGCAGGGAGCGCGCGGCCCGAGGGCCCCGGCGTAGAGCACGAAGGGCCTCCGGCGCTGCCGGCCGCCGCGGGTTGCCAAGCCCTGCTGCTGCTCCGTGGAGTTCCAGCGCCGAGAGCAGGTGGACGGCCCGCGCCGCGTCGTAGCGTGCGGAGTCAGCTCTGCGCTTTAGCGTGTAGCATCTCAGACATCTTTTTTTGGGTAACTGCAGGTTCTGATTTAAGCTGCTTTATTAAGAAATTGGCTTGGAGAGTACAGATCGATCATTGGGATTTTGTGTTTTGCTCTGTGTTTCCCAAAACACGGAGCATCAGCAGGTATTTGTCATGAGCATGAGCCGAGGATGTTGTGAATTGGTACCTGCAGAAGTTAAAGACAAGACACAGCAGCCTATAAAAGTAATCTTGTTTCTGAGGCCTGGCAGTGGTGTTAGATCCCCTCTTCCAGAGCAGGAAAAACATGTTTTCCAGAAGAAAAACTTAGGTGAAAATACGTGCAATAAATAGGAGAGGGAAGTAAAGGATGGAGGATTGCCCCGTTTGAGCTAACGCACACAGAGCTGTGTGTGGCAGGACGTTCAATCCACCTTGTTAAAGGCGGCAAAACCCCCGCACGGTGCTGCCTCCACGCGTGGAGCCAGGGTGTAACAAAACCAGGGATGTTCTTCTAGCAGGGTGAAAGAGTCGGGGCGGGGGGACATAATTAATATTTGCTGGATTAAAAGGCGATAGAGCAAGGTGGGAACTACCGTGGGTTTGAGCTGAAGGGAGGGCCTTTGTACGTGAGCTTTTCTATAGGACAAAACCGCTAGTTGTGTATTGCTGCTTCACAGGGAAGTGGGACTTCTTAGTAAGGTTACACAACAGTTATTAAGAAATTCCCAGCCTAGAATAAGATGAATGTAGGATTTAAACAAAGAGTTTTCCCTTGAGCCTGTCTAATAGCTGTTGCTGTTTCTAATTCCCAGCTCCCACGCTGATGCTGCTGTTGCTTCCCTGGCATTTGAAGTTCTGAGCCGGGCGGGCTGTGCAAAGCCCAAGCCTGCGGCGTGAGCGGCGGAGGCGGCGCGCGCTGCCGCGGCCAGGGCGCTGCCCCGGCGCTGCCGGCCCCGCGCAGCCGGCCCAGCGCTCCGGCGGGTGAGCACGTGGGACCTGCTGCCCTTACGGGGTTTATTTAACGTTCCGGGTTCGGAAAGCGTGAATTAAACAAATAGTAGTTTCACAAGGTGAGCAAAAGGTGCTGTGTTTATTTATTTTTTTTTTTTTTAAATCTTTTTTTAAGATTTGTTTGTGGCTGTGGTAGCTGTTCTTCTTGGGGTGGGGGGAATGCCTAATTTTTATTGGGTTAATGTTATTTACCTAATATCAAGGGCTCTTTTGCAAAAGTGTCTGTATCTCTGGGGCCTGGCGCTGCACAGCTTAAAGCTGCTTTGGAGAAGCAGAGAGTTGTTCTCAGGTGGCCGCCTGCACCTCCTCTTTGGAAAGCAGCTGAGCCTAGCCTAACATCAGTTACCTGCAATAAAAGATCTTGCCAGTCTAAGAGCTCTCCAGAACTAGCGGCTGTCCGAGTAGAGTGTAAGGGCAGGCAAGTCTGGTGCTTCTCTTTATCTCAGTGAAATTTATCCTCCACCGTAGCAACCACGTTACTGCTGCACCAGCTCTCCGATGATGAGGCAAGCAACCTGGTGCAAGTAAAATGCCTTTGTTTTACTGGAGTTTTCCCACAGTGCGTTAAGTACCACATATTCTTCCTCACTTAACAGTTGGCCTTCATAGCTGGAGTTAGTGGCTATGGGAAGAAGATTCCTGCAGGCGTGGTGTGTGGGGGAGTGATTTGGTAAAGTGATTTATAGGGATGGTCCTCTAGGGCAAGTGTGGCCAAGCAAAATGAAGCAGCATCTCCTTCCTGAAGGGGATTTGACAGTGGTGGCTCCACAAGCAAAAGGGGACGGACACTGCTCAACCCACGTGGGCAATTGCCACTGACTTTTACAGATCGTTCATCTGCCACCACCTTGTGCTAGGCCCCCCAAGACCACTTGTGAGAGCTGCAGCACTCAGGTAATACTGGGAAGCACCATGAGCTCTCGCCAGCTGCTCCCTGCAGCTGTGCAGAGCAGGAGCTAGCAGCAGCTGAAGCGCTGCTGTCCCTGCTTGTCTGAACAGACTCTGCCTCCGTGCTCACCCGCACTCTGAAGCCAGGACCCCTGGAAGTGGATTTAAGCTCTTGGACCTGCTGACAGTTCTTAGTGCACCTTCCTCTCCAGGCCCTTCTGCAAAGGCACTTCTGGAGTGCTAATGGACCCCAACTACAGTGCTGCCTTCACTTTTTTTTAAGGCTGGAAGTTTATACACATCAATCACTAAGCGTGGTTGGTTCAGATCAGGATAGAGCTGTCCCAATACTGGGCAACCAGCTTTAGGAAAGAGGGAGAAGCCAGATCCTGTCTTTTGGACTCTCCCTGGGACAGGGTAACTATTGCCCAGGGAGATGGAGGGGAAGGGTTCTTCATTCCTCTGCTGAAGTACTCTTGACGCCGGCAGGACAAGCACGCAAATACAGTTTTATCATCTGAAATGATTTGACACAGAGCGAATTAAAAGTTTACTTTAATTTTGAACCATTTTATAACTGCATTTTCTCATGAAGCGTCTGTATCACAGCAGGCTACAATAACTTTGGGATCAAAGGCAACTGGTAAACTGTCCAATACAAGGTTCCAAATAAACAGTTCTTACTGGCCCCTACCCAGACATATCCCAGATAAAGTTTTTGATCAAAAACATGAAATAGATCCACCTGCTTATTTTAAGCATATTAAAAAGGAAACTAATTGGACCATTTCTATTTGTCTAGTTTTTTATACAAAAAGGCTACACAATGTTACACTTTATTCAGGATACAATTAGAGCGATTATGAATTAGTGTTCTACATCTTTACTCAATCCTTAAAAATTAGAAACTGCTGTAGCATATTCACTATAACTTAATACTACAAGAGACTTTAAAAAAAAAACTATCAATAATTACTGCGAAAAGAAAGGCTACTTTCAAAGCAAGCAAGGTCAGTACCATTACAGAGATTTAAAAAAAATAATAAATTTTTAACAAGCAAGGCTAGGTTTGATAAATTCCATCTTGCAATTCACTCTTGTGCATTCTTCGTTTCTTGAATCACTCCCAAAATCCATTTGTATTATTACTCCTCGACCAAAAAGGACCAGAACAAAAAGTTTACTTCAATTGTTCCCATAGGAAACTCAGCTTGGTTAGTGTGTCAGGCACTTTCTGAGATACTAGCCCACCCCTCGAGCCCTCTCAGCAACTCTACAGGCCAATCAATGCAAGTTCATTCAGATGATACAGCTGCAGAGAGAAGGAGAAAAAACAGGTGTCAGTGTTCTTGAGCAAACAGTCACTGTAACATACTAAGACTGCACGAAGCTGGTGCACAAGACACTGCAGTTAATTACTTCCACACTTCACGGCAGAAGTCAGTCTGCATTGTACCGAGCGCGTGTTTCCGGAGTGCTTAGGCAGTGTCCTCAAACCTGGGACCCATTTAAGCCGTTCCCTCCCTGCCAACCAAGTCCTCAGTCCACTAATCTCACTTTTTTTTTTTTTTTTGTTTTCTCTCCTTCCTTTTAAAGTTCGAGGTTTTGAGCTTCTTACCTAAAGGATGATTTACAGGTCAGTATCGAACCAGGCCAACTGATTACTGTCACCTGGAGGCAGCCCATCCATAAGGTCCTGGGCATGGCCCAGATCTGGCAGACCATCAACTGGGTAGTCAGCACCAGGGTGGTGGCCACCCATTTCATGTTCCATCATAGGGTCCATACCCAAGGCATCCTGACCGTATCCGCCAGAGTGGAAAGAACGGTAGCTAGGATCTAAGAAAGTTAAAGGTGGCAGAGGGAAAAAAAGCATAATGTTAACAGATGTTAGATGCACCAGAAGCTGCAAGTATACGTGTGTAAGATCTTTGTAGCCATCTGTTTTTTTTCCCTAGTTCAGCCAAGTTCAAAACATTCTGCTGCCTGCCCCCACTGCTGTCCCACGGTTTGAGACAGCCTTCCCAGGCGCTGCTGCACACACAGCACGCAGCGCTCAGCAGCATGAGCAGCTTCCAGCCAAGCCGTTAGTCTGCGTAATAAACAATACTGGAATTCAACAATACTGCAGCAAAACCAGCCTCCAAGGCTGCAGGCTTGCTTCTGAAACACTAGTCAAAATAGCAAATCCTTAGGGATAAGTTTGAGTTCAAGTCTACAGACATTTATGGACTAATACATTAAAATACCCGGATTAGTTTTTAAGAAAAAAATGCACTTTTGGAATTGTCAAGCCCATTTATAAAGGATTTTTAAGATTTCTGGAAACAACAGCTCAGTGGGAGATGCTCTCACAGCTCTCGGGCAAGTGACACCAGTTTTGCACGTTCGTGCAGCTCGCATTTCAGTACAGTCAATGCTGCTGCAGAAACTGGTTATTTGAAGCGGCAGCTCCCCATCTGCCTGTCAGTTTGCACTATCTTGCTGAAGAGTGATTCACTCTTCCCTCATTTGTGGTTCTCCTTTAAAGTCTATGACTTGACATCATCCAACTTAAGGTTAGTCGAGGGGAATGGAACAGACGTACCATCCGGGCGGTATCCGAGAGGCTCACCCTGGGCACCGATATCAAGTCCGAGGTCTGCTGTCTGGGGACAGAAAAGGTTATAAAACATTTTTAGTGCAAGATCTTTGGGGCGACGTTAGTAATTTAGAGCTTGAGACATTTTAAAGCTCGCCCAAACCCATTTTTAACAACTCTTCTGCAGCGAGCACTGCAGCACAGCACTTACGCGACATGAAAATGCCTTTTAACCCCAGGCTCTGCATCCATCCCCTAACAGACGTTCATCGGGCCTGGCACCACTCCTCCTCTGCTGCACCTGCCCAGTTCTGCATCAGCCGTGCAGAGATTCCTGAGGCAGCAACACAGCACTTAACCCTTCTGAACAGACCTCCTCACCCTTGTCCAGTCCAGAATTAAGTATCTGCAATCTAATTACACAGCTTTGAGCAGAGATACCCTGTTTTAGCTGTTTTGCACATTACTGGGGAGGATGGATACAGATTTTAGGGAAACAGAAGGGTAAGCACAGAACTGGTACAAATCAAACCCTGCTGGCCTCCAAGTCCCTTCTTACTGTATACTAAGTACATGCAGGGCAAGCAGGGCTCCCAAAACTTAAGAATCTAGGGGAAAGAAAAAACTTAGTGAAACCTTCCCTCTACACCATGGATACAGTTTGTTTTCAATCTCTGTTCACTCTGCAGTCCTTCAAGCATTAACAAAAAACCCAAAAAACAAAACAAAAAAAACCCCAAAAAAACCAAACAAACAAAAAAAAAACCAAAAAAAAAAAAAAAACCAAAGTGGGATAACCATGATAACCAGCCTGCAAATATTTTCAAATCCAAAGCCTAATCCTGAGGAGAACACAAGCTGCATGCCCACCCAAGCTACCCAGTGTACCCGAAGGAAGCCTCACAGAACATGTTTATATTTAGGCTTCTCCCAAATCTATCATGCCTTATTTTTTTCATATACAGCTCATCAAGTTTGGACAATCATCAAAAAATTGGTCAAAATTCCTAGAGATCATTCCAAAACTGTCCTCAGAAGTCTGAGGCAGCAGAGAAATACTGTTCTTCTACATGGCTTCGCCCTAATAAGAAAAATGAGAATTAGGTGCTTTAGCAGCAGCAGAGAATGAACTCCTTGTGCTTCCCTTGTAGATACAAAAGCAGCTGCTTTAAGGCTGCTTACTCTTGATCTGGCTCCAACAAGAACTCTTTCTGCAAAGTTTTCTTCCACTATGCAATGGATTCCCCAAACCCTCACACCTCTCTGCTTATGAAGTTTTGTTCCACAGCAAGAGTATGCACATCAAGCCGGTATCATTTGCTGGAGCTACAAGCACACGTTCACAGAACCCGAACAGGGGGAGAGTACAGAAGCTACAGCCACGTGCAAGGCCGAACCTGCATCAGTGTGGGCATCTCTGCTCTGCTACAAGGCCGTGGCTCTCCCCGGGGAACAGACAGTGCCAAGGGGCAACTCACCTCGTTCCAAGCCATGGGCTCAGTCCGGAACAGAGAGCTGGTCAGTTCAACAGAAAGTCGCTTCTTGTAGTCCTGTGGTTTGTCCTCAGACATTCTGAACAGCACCGCGGCTGCATATGTTGCTATTGAATTAAAGAACAAGTTTAGCAGCAGTCAAGTTTTCTATCCAAACAGACAAAATCTGTCTTCTTTTCAGTGTTCACTTACCAACACCCTCATTCCTAGAATGGAGCAGTTCTGTTAAAGGTGCAGTTGCTCCTTCAGCTTCAATCGCTTCAGCTGCTTCCTTGTCTTGAGCCAGCTCACAAAGTACACCTGCAGCTACTCTCTGGATATTCTCAATGGGAGAGTACAACAACTACAACCAGAACACAAGGGTTTCTTTAGCTCTTCAGTACAATTTGACTTGGCATTATTTTACTACTTTTTTCAGTGTACTACAGCATTTTCTTGAGCTTTTGCTTACCTGAACAAATAGTGGAATGGTATTGAGACCCCTGATTACGATTCGATTGTGAACATCACGTGCAAGAATATGCAGGGCTCCAGTGCAGCCCTCAACAATTTCCTCCATACGCACACCCTCCTAGATAGGGAAAGAAAACATTTGCTCTTGAGGCTGAGATACTGAGTGTTGCCTTCTCAAGAGACAGCCCAAAAGCTGATGCACAGTTTAGTAGCACCCTGCCAAGTAACAACCAAACTTGGCCCCTGCCAAACATCCCTCCTCAGCAGGTCCCATATCCACTGCTTATCACTGACTTAAACTTACGTCCCCATTAGAAGAGCTGGTCTGGTTACCCAAGTAAATTCTGAATCCAAAAGGGAAGGGGGAGCAGTGAAGGGGAAGCGTGTGGAAGTTCTCAGTTTTATACTAGTTCACTATTAGCTTAAATGTCTAGCAACACGAGCTCCTTCCCCCTGCAAGCTGAATACTTAAGACAGCTTGGCAGTTTAGTTTGAAGATCCAGTAAGGATGGGACTGTCCTAGTCTCCCGGCAGAGAACTACTTTCCTTTTCCAGAGCAGGCAAAACCAGTATCACTCAGATCTACTAGAGTCAATGAGCATTTAATGTTAAGTGTTCAGGGGGCTCTCATTAAAATGAGATCCATTTTTTTTGTTTGTTTTCATTTTGTTTCGCTTTAGAAATGCCTCAGGTCTGCCAAGATAGAATTACTGGTATGGCAACACACAAACATGAATTACAGCAAATGTTAGGACCACGGCTATTTAGACCCAACTGTGGCAGATACCAATTGGCACTCGAGCCGTTTTAGAGGAAAGTTTTATGCCTAACTAGTTAATGGCAGCCACTTACCACAAACTGCTGCTGTGTTCCCCCCATGGAAGTGCGGCGCTGGGTGTCTTGATGTGCTCTGACCAGCAGCTGCACGAGCCGTGGAATGGCGCCCTGCTCGCGCAGCGGGGCATGGTTTGCGGGACACAGCGCGAGATTGCGGATCAGACCAACCGTAGCCTGCAGGGCAGAAGAACACAGTAGCATGAGGGACGCTTACTGCGGGACGCTTACTGCTAGTGCTTCAGGAGAGGTTCTTCTTTCTCTCTCTCTCTCTTTTTTTTTTTTTTTTTTTTTTTTTTTAACCTAAGCAGTTAGGTAAACAGTTGAACACAGTTAGAGGCAATGTGAAGCTGCTCAACTGAAGTAACTTTCCCATCAATCAAGTTACATTCTCCAACACTTCGCAAAAACAAATTTTTCGTGCTTAGGGTGGAAGTCTGCTATTACCTTAAAAAGGTACCAGTTTGCAACCCTGAAAGCTGCTGTTATTTACCTTGATCAAAGGCCAGTGTGAGGGTGGGTGCAGGAGCTTGACCACCACTGGGAGTCCGTAGTGGAGACGAACTGCGTTCTGAGCCATCTCAGCCTCCTGGTGCCTGCTCGTGAGGTGACGGAGCGCACAGATAGCGGGCTCTGTGATGTCCTCCCTGTCTCCGGCCCGCAGAACCGTGCGCACGAGCGCCTCGATGCCCCCAACTTGGCACACCATCATCTTGTTCTTGTAGTTGTTGCAGGTGAGGTTGGAGAGGATGCCGGCAGCGCAAGTTACAACGTTAATATCATCTGATCCTAGAAGCTGAACAAGAGTTCCTAGAAGGCCTTCCATTCCCTCCTGCAAAGGAAGAGGGGGGGGAAAAAATTAGTTTGTCTCTTCCACTACTGCAGCTTTTGATCCCAGTTCCTTAGAAGGGCACTTACTTGCTTGGTTGCAGCATCTGACAGATTTCTCAGAGTCCAGAGGCAGTTCTGGACAAGACGCTGGCTTGGATCTGTAAGGTGGAGTCCCAGAGCCTGCATCCCACCTAGAAGATGGTACAGTTTGACACCATTACTTAGATGCTGATTTTGGGAACTGTAAAATACTCTTTTCCTCTTTAAAATCCAAAGGAATAGCTCACAAACTGCTGGCGCTTTCCTGGCATTGGTACCCTAATATGGCCAGGCCTAACACTTTATTACACCTAAAAAAAGAAAACGCCAGTATTCTTTTTGTGATGCTGAAGACCTTCTAAATGTATCCGTATTCTAAGGGGACAGATGTAATGGCGCTCAGCCACTAAACCACCAAGGAACCTAAGCCAGTAGAATGGTACTTACAAAAAAAAGAGGCTGCCTTTTAGGCTTTTGTGCACCACAGGCCTCCCAAAACTGGCAGTGGTCTGAAGGACCAATCCAGGCTCATCTTTTGATGCTTACGTACTGACCCTCAAGTACAGCATAGCTTTTAAAGTTATCCCAGGTGCAAGAAAACCACTTACCAGCCTCAACAATAGCAGGCTTGTTGCTGGAGCAGACTGACAGCACCTTCAGCACCCTACTTGTGGTCCACAATAGCTTCTCGTAAGTGTAGGTCCTCATTATGTTTACTAGAGCCTGGGGCCCACCACTTGCCAGAATAATCAGCTGAAAGAGAGCAAAAACATAACACCTCTCTGTCACCTGCTGGGCATGTAAGCAGTAAAGGTTGCTGGCTTGCATCTGTCATATGTTGTGGATCGCTAATGTGACCGTTCACATCTTCTACTGGTCACACACATACATTTTGCAATCTTATTATAGGCCAGACTGTGCATCCACAAGAGTATCCCACACCTCTTAGCAAGGCTGGTACTGACTGGCAAAAGCCTCATAATGCTGAGGATGCAGAATATGGAGCTCAGTAAAAAGGAACTGGCAGCCCATCCAGAGCAAACTCGCTCATCAGAAGTGCTTCAAGAGCTAAGCACTCACCTTACTTTCTTGATTGCCATAGGCTAAAATCTGAAGGCAGTCTGTTGTGATGGCCAAGAATTTAACATTTGTCTTGTTGAGCAAGGCGACCATTTTCTGCAGCCCACCAGCTAGACGGACAGCCATTTTGGCTCCTTCCTGATGCAGCAGGAGGTTGTGAAGAGTCGTGATGGCGTAGAACAGCACAGAGTCCACTGGGGACCTACAAAAGCAAAAACCTAGTGAGCAACTACACCCACCTGCACGGACTGCAAAAGACAAGTACAGCCTCCTACGTCCACGTACCCAAGCATTTTAACGAGAGCAGGGATGCCTCCCGACTTGAAGATTGCCAACAAGCCTTCACGGTGATGCGAGAGGTTGTGTAGCGTTCCTGCGGTGCAACGCGCCGTTTCCACGTCATTCGTGTTCTGCATCGTGCGCACAATGGCGGACACCATTTGAGGAGACCTCATAATAGCATGGCGAGAGGCTTCCTTTTTGGATAACTGATGAACCATAACTGCAGCCTTGTTCACCACCACCTAAAGAAACGTGTGAAGCAAACTCTTAGTTTTAAAGGTCATTAAAGAGGCCCCATAAGCAGGCTACGCTGGGGTAAAATTCACATATATACCTGGTCCTCATCGTTCAACAGTTTGGTCAGTTCAGGGATTGCACGTGTTGCAAGTTCAGCATCATCTTGGTAGTTTATCAAATTAACAACAGCATGTTTTAACATCTGGGATGGCTCAGCCAGGCGTTGCACGTTAGTTGGATGAGCAGCATCAAACTGTGTGGATGGGATTTGCATTCCTTCATCCAGTGTTTCAGGAAACATAGCTGCACGTACTCTCTGAGCTCTAGTCATCGCATACTGGCCATCAATATCTGAAAACCAAGATGAGCCTTTACTTCCTACTCGGAAAAAAAGCTTATATTCTAGATTAGTAATAACTCAGTGTTTATGTTTATGTATCCGCAAAAACAGGGCTGTCTATATGATAATTTAAGCCGCACGTTTAATCAAACCTTCAATACAGAAGGACGTACCAGCAACCTGTTCTTGGGTAAAGGACTGAGAGAATCCTTGCTCCCACTCATACAGAACTTGGGTTGTGTCCACATCTTCCTCTTCAGGATTTCCCTTGCCACTCAAAGAGGGAGCAGTTGTTGTGGCACCAGAATGGATACCAGAGTCCAGATAAGACTGCTGCTGCCAGTGACTGACTGCTGCTTTTCTGTCTGGCTCCATTGCCATGTCCAACTCCATCAAGTCAGCTGTAAGAAATCATTGTTGAACAATTAAGTGCAGAATTACTCCAGCAGGTATTAGTCCCTAAAGAGATGACACAGATTTTAAATGAATGTTATAAACAACTATCGCAATCCAAAATAATTTTTGATTGAACTGTAGCCAATTTAACACTACTGGGTTCAAGTAAAAGAAATCGAGTGTGATGTATTACATACCTTGGGTTGCCATATTGCTTGCTGTGCTCCCAGAACTCCTTCCTGTTACCTTTCAGAAATCCTAAATAAAGAACAAGTTTAGAATTAGGATTTCAAATCAGAACACCAGAATCACCAACTAGGGCTTAGCACAGCTTGCCATTTCACTAGCCTAGCGAGTATAATTGATGCCCGTTAGGAAACTCCCATGGATGCAGGAACAGAAAAAAACAGATGTTGCACCCAGTTTTCCTGTCAGACTGTATATGTATGTATGTGCATGAATTGCCTTTTAAAAAAAGAGAAAAAGTAGTGAAGACTGACCATAATGGACCCGGTTTTGACTTCTCTATCCGTGGGTGAAATAAAGTCTAAAATTAGATTCAAAAGCTTTAGACATGCTGCACAGACAAGAGCTAAATGCCAGACCTGCTTTTTCTCCTCATGAGACAACACAGCAGTTCAGGGGCCCTCTAAGACTTGCTCTTTTTTTTTTTTTTTTTTTTTAATCAAGCTCTAAGGCTTGATAAAAGGCACTAACAAAGACTTCTGTGAAGAAACCTGAAATGATGATTTAAGGCAAGCTACTATGATTTCAATGGTACGAAGACTATCAAAAGCTTTACATCTCCTTTACTCCTTTTTTTGTATCACAAGAAGATACATTTATTGCTACACAAAATACTCAAAGTGTAAGTTCAAACAGCATTGGAAACAAATATCCTCCTTTAGCTGCACACATTAAGTCATCAAACTTGCATTTTCCTTTTTTTTATATTCTGCAGAAAGCCAAGATTGTTAAGTGCGGGGGGCTGAAATATTATCAATTGCCATGCCAAACTCCTCAGCATGTGCTTCCCCGTGGCATCTCCAAACAGCACAGGAGTATTTGTAAGATAAATCTCCACGGTTTTCCTCCCTAATGTGGAAACGGAAACTCCAGGCAGCAGCTCCACTGCAGGCCAGCTTCCAACATGCCATTAGGTGTTACAGCTTTGCTGATCAAACCTTCCTGCGCAGTGAAGTAAAGGCAAGTCACTAATCTCTGTAAGGGACAGGTCTGAAACAGTGTGTCAGAAGAACAAAGTCCGTTTGGCCCCGTACACACGTAAAGACACAACTTCACAGTTTGAGTGTTTCCTTCAGGAGCAGCTACAGAAATCCATAGTGAAACAGACATCAGCTCAGCAGTTTCAGAAGTCTCACCGAACACATTAGGCAGCCCTGAGGCAAGGCTAGGTTTCTCCCTCTCTGGCCAGCTGCAGAATACCCCAGCAGCTCCTGATCAAACTCATTACTCGGCCGCACAAATGCCAGCGCTGTCTGACTCCTACCACTTTCAGCAGCAACTCCTTCCTGGCTCTTTTAAAGCAGACAGTAGTTTTGCATCCGCAGCAGACAAGCGGCACTGGACACGCCACACAGCAAGCTGTGCAGCTGGAAACGTTTGCTACCCACAAGGGTCCTGTCCCATAGCCTGCAGGCTGCCTGCTCTGAACTCCATTTTGCACACTCTGCACAGAGGATGTACAGTGCAGTTAGGGCACCGACAACACCAGCGTCTTCTTCCAGTCCTTTAATGCTGCAAAATATTCTTCCAAGACGCTGTTAAGACTAGTGTGGACAGCAGTTAAGAGCAAGAAACTAAGTCACGCTGTCAGCTTCACCATTAATGCATAAATTCTCCTGACTGGCTAAGCTGGAGGAAGTACTTAACCACAATCCTGATAGCTCCTTGTAGGCCTTACACATTACTCTGTCAGCCTCGTTAACACCTTCCAAACAGCAAGAGGTAGAATAGCATTACAGGCTAAACTTAGTATCTAAGTTTCCCCAGTTCCCACTGTAGAGTCAGATGCCCAGGAAAGTGTTCTTTAACCAATTATCTTATCAATTAAATACAGACTTTCCGATATCGAGCTGTGCCATGATCTATCCACTATACACACTTAGCAATGTAATTATCACAGAAGCAGCTTTATTTTTTATTGCTGCCTTCCTTGCCTTCTCCTAGCAGGGCATTACTAATAGAAACTCATCAAAAGATTAGTTCAGGAGTTAACATACTGGTCAAGAGTCAGTGCAGTCAAGAATGCCAACTTTGGAGATATTTGCTATACAGCCGTAGAGCAACGTACATCACTTCCTTCCCCTGTCCTCAAGCTCTGCACAAGGGAAGGCGCAGCAACCATACTCTGAAATGGTGGTTTCACTGTCAGCAACCGAACGTAATTACAACAACTAACTGCACGGAGCCGACAGTCCAAGAGCCCAGGCTGGCTACTGCACTACAACAACATGTTAGCAAATTCAAAACTGGATTATCACAGCCAGAAATATTCAGTCTGACAGGGAAGTGCCAGCCTTATATTGAGCCTGTTAGCTGCACCTCAAAGTTTCAAGGTTTTTACTCTGCATATCACAGAACTGCAACAAAACAGAAGAAACAGAAAAAAATGCCTACAGGTCTACCAAGCATTTTCTTTTATTTGAATGGAAAATTGTTTTTAAACCTCAAGAGTTCAAAATATTAAAGAATAAAGACATCCAGGGAAAAGGAACATGTTAAATTTGTTTTCAGAGTTTCTATAACTGAACATTCTCCCACATTTTCCTTTGAGTTCTCATTTTATAGACGGTAAATTGAGCCCAGATACCACTATGACAAAGGGAGCAAGAACCCCTAAGCAGGTAGTTATTTGTGCTATTACTTCCCTGAAAAAAAAACAAATCAATGCCAAATGGGCAGAGGAAAACAAACTGACAAAAACCCACCTTATTAAGATAACTAAACTTTTCAAACTGGTATTTACTGGAGGGGGACACACAACCAGTGACTTTATCAAGATCAGTACCTCATAGACCTAAACCATTATATGAAAGGCAATACAGCCATTGGACTGAACTTTATACTGTGTACCACTCCACCCCACTGTTCTATTTGATTTTTTTTTTTAAAGAAACTCTGAAAGACAATTTTGTGAGCTTAGCAGGTTTACAAGTTACTTAAAGGTTACTATGAAAGAATGATTCAAATTCCCTGGTTTTCAAAAGAAAGAGTGAGCAATATTTTAATGATGAATAAAACTTACACACTGATGTCTAATTTTGGAGAAGAGTTAAACGTATGTCAAGTAGGTCAATAAACCTATAGCATTGTTCAGATGTGAGCAATACTTCTGAACAGCTTGCGTAAAACCTCGTTAATTTTCTTTCTAAAGCTATATGACTCCATTTGGGCAGAGTGAATTATTTACCTCTGCTGTCTTACAGACTGAGAGAACCAGGACAAATAGTTTGTCAAGGAGTGAACTCCAATGTCCCTGCTACGTCAAGAAAATACAAAGCATTAAACAACATTTTCTTAATGCACAATCAATCCATTTTTATCATTATGCCAAAAAGATTAAGCTATGAAACAGCCCATATTCATAGCTTATTTTAAATAAATTGTGTGTTTTCTTTCAAGGCTACTGTCTAAAACACTCTTAACAAGAAAGCATTATTCAGATCATGCCCAACACCTCCGATAAGTAGTTTTCTTGATGTTGCAAGGCAAGTAAATTGCCAAAATCTGAATATCTTTCAGAAAACTTTTGATGGAAAACAGCTTTTTGGTAAGCCTAGCATCAGAAAGGAAGATTGACACATCCCAGTCACAGTAATCCATTTAAAGAGAACATGCTCATTGACAATGTTTCCATAAAAAGCTGTATTGACAAGAGCTCAGGACAGTCACTTGGGCTCTGGCTGCATCTTATCTAGAGCAGGCCAATGAACTGCATTCTTAACCACCACTGTGCTGAATGACAGTAACTTTTCCTTACTTGGAACATGCAGATTTTAATATGTGATTAAGTTGCTGCAGTTATAAACATGGATGACAGTCCATGGACACTACTCAATATGCAATGGCCACTAGTTTTCTCTTAAGGTTTCAGAAGTTGTGGCAATGACTAGCAAGCTGCTACCTGAAACATTCTTTGAGCTGCTTTTGTATCAGTTTCTAAAAAAAAAAAAAAAACCACTTCAGATTAGAGACAAGAGTCCTCCCTCCCTTTGAGGAGCATAGGAGCGTGCCCACAACTGATTCCAGGAATTTTAATTTCTCCTCTTCAACAACAAGCAGAAGATTGGCACGCAGCTAGTTTTGCACCATATTACTCCTAGCAAAGTGAGAAGTCAGCAAAGAGCAGCAGCATCAATGCCACCGCTAATAACAAGAGTTAACCATAGCACTGATTTCTCTGACCCAAAGACAGAAATGTAAGAACTTAATGCAACCTTACTTTTAAAGGTGAAATGAGAAAAATTAAGATTTTTTTTTTATTTAAAAAAATCTTATCATCTTATCCTAGAAGTGGCTATTCTATTTTCTAGAAAGGGAAACCAAGCACAGAGAAGGCAATAACTAATAATACTATGAAAAATTCCATAATATATCCCCTAGTAAAGATTTTTCATGGGCTGGCCTCATCTCCTTAATCTTTCATCTTACCTACTTCTATAGGTCAAAGTGGCTTCCAGCTTTCCCACATCTTCCCAAAATCCTCAAACATAAGTCTGCTAACCTCCCACCTGTTAACATTTTAATGTGTTTTCTACACCAAGCTCTGTGATTAAGGTGTTTTGTGGGTAACTTAGTAGGTGCCTTGTGGGCAATGTGCTTTTGCAAGACCAGTAAGAGGCCCTCAATGTACCTCAAGGTTTGGGTTTTTATGTTTTAAGGGATTAGAAGCTTGCTGTGAGAATGAGTTTATTTATAACTTCCACAGAACAAATAGACACTTTATTTCAGTGTAGGAACAGGCCACATAGACAAGCTTCACAGTTAAAACTTGCATATTAGAAACATTTCATTTTCCTTGTACAAAGTTAACTGTCAAATACAACCATCTTCCTTAAACATATTCCATACCCCAAAAAACACTGAACAGCATTCCCAGATTTTCTTCGTAGTGGCATCTGTAGTCCTCAATTCTCTCTGGCAACTCTGAAAGGAACTGTCTTAATTAGCTTCATCTTTAGAAATCTTGCTTCTAAGCTCACAACAGGATGCATTATACAAGATTAGGAAGACTCTCCTTGATTCACTCTTCTTGCTGCATGCAATTTTAGTTTATTTTGCACAATTAGTTTGAAGTCAGAATGGTTATAACACAAGTTAGAATTTCTGATACACACAACTCCTAAATTAAATTAGGTTTTTCAAATGCTTCCTCTCATGTGCAATTTAAGGGCCCAGGTGGACAAAGGCACTATAGACATCTTTGAAAGACTAGTTTTCAATAGTCTTTCCAATAGTCATAGAGACTAGTTTTCAAAAGTCATACCCAATAACGGGTATGAGCTCTAGGTTAGTTTTAAACATAGATACATATCATTTGGGTACTCGTGAGACAACACAGTTAAAGTTTACCTGATTATCAGGATTTAGGATTTGAAGTTCACATTAGTAACAAGTTTCCTTCAGCTCTCACTAGGCTGATCACTAATACAGAGTAAAGATACTTTGTCACATGAAATCTCTAGATTACCTATGTAATAAAAGTAACAAGGTATGTAATATCTAAAGAAAACAAAGTTGAACCATACAGCCAAGAGAAAACAAACAAGAACAAAAAACAACACACCACACATTTTCACAGCACTAAAACACTTCTGCCTTCTTTCTGGTTACATGGTAGAAACACTTATCTGCAGCCTTCACTACCAATTCCAAAGTGCCATAACAAACACAGTATTATTAGTGCATTTAAATGTTGTGCCAACATGCAGCAGTCTTAACCGTTTCAACAGAATGACAGTTACTGACAGTGACAGGAAACTTCACTCACACAGCACACACCCACTCTTAAATCCAGTCTATTAATCCCAGACTGCAACTGAAGATTCATTCTTAAACTTGAACTCATGGTCAGAGCAGTTTTGTCACTTATTCAAGTGACATTTAATATCCTTCCCTCTAATCAGTAATGAAAGAACACAGTATTGGTTTAGATTTGCTAGTAGGAGCATCCAGTGCAGCATTTTCCAAGCTAAAATATACCCAAACAACATATTCTGATGCCTGGAGAAGGCTAGAAGATACCTTGTAGATAGCAATATATTCTGTTTCAGATTTAGCTAAACAGATCACAATGAATTTGAACTCTGAATCCAGAAAATACAAGAAAACATTAATAATCTTAAGGAAGCTGTTCATAAAGATCTTGAGGTATTAAGAAATTTAAGATCTTACAGCAATCGGACATTACAAAATTAAGAAACCTGAACTGTACCTTCTTTGCCAACCTTTCCTGAAAGGTTAACAGTCTGCAACTTCCAAGCCTGAAGTACCATTAATAAAGAACAGAATCTCTGTTCATGTTTCCATTACTTAAAGCAAACAGCATGCAAACAACATGCAAATATTCCTGTTAAGACTCAAAGGGGGAAAAAAAGCCAAAAAAAAAAAGCTTACAGCTGTTGAATGGAACTGGAACATAGGTTTCTGATAGTCTTTACACTTTAAAAAAAAGGGGGGGAGGGGTTAGCCATATAAGAAAAGTCTAGTGAAGGAAACACCACGTTTACAAAGGAATAAAAAACAAGGCTTATCTGTGCATCAATAATAGCATTGAGCAGGCACATGGAGGGAAGGGGACTTCACAAATTTCACAGCATTTGTAAGGTCTGTTCCAACAGTCTTTACTTTCACAAGGATCAGAGCACCATAGAGCAATCCAGTACACAGGACCCTGCTACTTTACTTTTCCCCTCTACAGCAGGGTAGTAAAGGACTGTAGGCCCAATCAGCTTGCTGTGATCTACTGTGCCAGCACATTAAGATCCAAGTGCTGCTGAGACAAGAACTTAAGTGTAACATGCACTAAGGTCCATCCCAACCCAGGGCCACTATATTTTCTAACTGTTCAGGTATTAAACACACACACACACACACACACAAGCAGACTTCAGGAGCCCTCAGTGCCAGATGGAAAGTCTTTCAGTCACAGGCTTTGAATGTCACTAAGACACAGCACTGTGAGCCACTAGCAGCCTGTCAGTGCCTTCACTCACAAAGGATACTTAAAGTATCCTCTCAAAAATAATTCAACAGTTAACATTGATCTGTCAGCCAACAAATTCTTGACATAACCAGTTCAAGGCCTGACCTCACCTGGATCTTCACCCTGATCTGACATCCAGACCAAGCTTATCAGGTAAGTTACAAAAAAAAAAAACAACATCAGGGAGTATCGCAGCTCATCTGGCTACTGATCTGCAAGATCACCCTAAAAGAGGGACTTTGAAACTTTAGAGCCTGCTGGGAAGACCCCCAAAGCAAAGTTGGCAGTATCACATGCAAGCTCTGTAATACCTTTAATGCAGTATCTTCTTCTTTAAGAGAGACATATAAGAGAAGGTTTTATGAAAGTTACATATCGCTAGGACATATAGTTTAAGACTAAGTAGCTATCTCAATAGGCAAATGCTACTGTAAGCAGTGGCCTACAGAATTTTGATGCTCATCAGAACCTTGGACTGAGGTCACATTCCTCAGAAAACCACAGGATGTAAAAATTGCACTTTTACATAGTCCAATAAATTTTTGCTACTTAAAAGCATACTTGTATGCTTCAGTATGGGAGATTTTGCTGCTTTGGATATTGTCAGTTCATGGAAGCTGCATCTTTTTGATCCATATCAGAAATATCTTGTCCCTTACCTTGAGACGCATTTAAAAGCTGCAAAAGATCTGTCAGCATAGCCTTTTACATTCAGAATCATGAGAAAGCATATTAGCAACTCCTGAAAAGATCCAGAAGTTTGACAGCCAAAGTGATTCTCCTCCTGGAATAGCTATGCAGTGGATACTTGTTTACATTCCATAGAATCCCTAGTTTTTTCAAGAGTTATAAGCACTAGCTGTGTTCAAGCACCAAAAAGTTTAGAGAAGTGATCACCTCATGTTTTGGAATGATAGTGTAATAAAGCTTTTTGCTTGCCAGTATATTACAATGCTAACAAGAGCTGTAACCTAGTAGGCAAACTGTAACTTGTAGGCAAAAATGTCTACAAGTACCTGTACATCTTCCTCTGTCCAAAAGAGGAACCAATAGTAATCTGAACACTTAAGATTAGATGTGAGAAACTGCTTCAACTACTTACCAGATGTTATACACCCAGTTTTAGTGCAGGTGTAATTTTCCTCCATTTAACAAACATATCAATCCTTAAACAGCACAGTTTGCAGCTAATATTGAAGGACTAATTTAAGGACTGATTTAAGTTTATGATTTTTCATTAACTTTATAAGATACATTATCAACCAGTTACTGTTTTCAGGATTTAGATCAACTAAGTTACCTCTAAACATGCATCAAAGTAACTTTCAATTCATTAAACTCCAGAAGAATTGAGTCAGTTCTGCTTAGAAATGGGTTTACTTCAAATTTGAAGTCTTTTGTTTCAAAAGTAAGCATTTCTGACTACTGCTTTCATGCAGCACTCACTATGTTTGAGTATCTCTATGGCTGAAAAAAAGCATGAAGAGCTGTTTTATTACAGCCTAGAGCTACTACCTCTCATCTGCATTTTGCATACCTCTGCCCCTCTCCGTTACACATGAGCCTGATGTTTAGTTTCCACTAAGCCTCACCTGATCAGGTTGCACTGATTTGGAGCTTTTGGTCCATGTGTCCCCTACCCTCAATTGGATGAGAAAAAAAAGTTTATAGTAGAGTGGCAGGAGCCAAGATCAGACAGGATTCTTTAGTCTTGCTTAGGCATGTAAAAAAGTACTGCCATTTATCACCATTTAGATATAACCTCTAAGAACTGAGACAAATATCACAAGACATTTTTCATTAAACACTTGGTAATCGTGTTCAGCAACAAACCACTGCCAACCCTCAAGCTTTCTTGCCCACTTAATTCCGAGCATCAAAAAAAAGATAACTTAATGGTTCTGCAGTCATTTACTCTGATTGCATATATCGCTAGCAACCAGGTTAACATCCACTGTGTTACAGATTTACCCTTCCCTACTGCCTTTGTAGAACTTGAATACTCATTTCCACACTAATACAGTGATAGTTTAGCAAAGGATCTCCTTTCCACTCTAATAAGTATCTACCCATAATCTAATTTCTTCTACAGCTGCTACCATGCAAGCCAACCCCCAATATGGATGTTAAGACATTAATCTCTGTGGCTTAACAAACCAGAATGATTAGTCATAATTGCACTGACACTAATGAAATACTTACGAATCTGAAAGTGTGTAGTGGCTGCCTTAGCCTGTCTGTCAGAATAACTATGTATTTACAGCAAGACACACCAAGGTCCCAAAAAGTACTGTTTAAGCAACAACCATGCTAATGAGGTCTGACAATATCACCAAGATGTTCCTCCAACTCACTTTTAATTAAGGCAAACTGACAGGGCAACAGTATTTATCGGCCTTTAGGATGTTAAGATTTCTGACCACTGGAGGGCACCTGAATTGTTACCAGGACAATACAGAACCATTTGCTAGACTTGCTGCAGAGTTAGCAAACCTCTCCAATTTATACGAGTCTATTTAATCACAGTAAGTCCATCTAGAAATGGTCCCTTAGAACATATATTGTCTGTCAACTCCTCTAACACAGAGCTAGTTCACACACTTTTAAAGCAGCAACATAAAAAATTTAATTTTTCCAGTATTTAAACTAATTTATTCCTCAATCACGGCTCCAAAGTTGCTCTACTATTCCTGTATCAAGTACTTTACCAAATTCTGTAACACTAGTCTAGCTAATGCATATTGTTTTAATTTCCTAAATTCATTTCCACACAACAAGATGAGAACATGGGAGATGTTGCTTTTACGTCAAAACAGATTCAGGAGGCCAAATGAGCTACAGGCACATCTTGCTTGTTCATATTATCAATTTACTGTTTCATACAAACAAACTAAAAGTATCTAGGTACCTCCTATGCAGGACAGGTAACAGAGGTCATGCAATACTAACATATCAAAATATTACCCTTTCAGGCTAAAGTCGGATCACAAACTACAAAAAGCAAGCCTTGCAGTAAAGTGTCAGAAATTAGACACTTTGTTACAAAGCAGTGTACTTTCAAAACAATTCTTCTAAAATGTCACTAGAAAGCCTGCCAGCCAACAGCACTGCCCTGCCCATCTTTCACCAGGATGCTTACTTTGCCTAAACAGGCTGGAAAAGTCACATGCAGAAGCTTCTGCCAGAGCCTGAAGAACTGTGTTAATACAGTGCCATTTCTAAAGTCGGTGTTACTACAGAGTTTGTCACATGGTAAGTTAGTAGAACTTGCAAGTGAATGGTGTGAGAACTAAACAACTTCTTATTGTCTGCATAGTTTCTCAAAGTTTGTCAGGCCTCATGAAGTACGATCATCCAGATAAGCAAGGTCAGTCTCGATTTTCCTGCCCCAGTATACCAAAGTCACAGAACAAGTTCTGCTGCAGCCAGCTGCACAATCAACACAACCCCTGCGTTACCAGCTTTAACTTTGAATCAACACAAGTGATTGTGATTACTGCTGTATTTGCACACTAGTCAAAACTAAACAGTATTTTCTAAATGCATCTTTATCCTCGAGTTTTAGCACATTCAGACAGTATTCACAACCCTGAAGCTTTTAATAGAGCTGCCTCTCCTGTCTCACTCTTGCCGATTCCCTCTCCATATCGCAAAATATTACCAAATTCATTTAGAAGGCCATCAGTATTTCCAATTTTCCTCTTTTCGACCAAATTTACTATCTTAGGTGTTCCAAAGGGTTATGAGCTTTTGGTAATCCTCGTTAGTCCTGAAAGACTAATATCAATTTTACCAAGAAAACCCTATATCTGAAGGGCAGCTAAGTTTCAGGCCCAAGACTCGTTAAACCATTTACTGATACACCATGGATTAATGATACATTATAGCAAATGGCAGCATCCACAGCAAGCTACGTATAAAGCAAGAAGGGCATCCTATTTATTACTAAGGCAAGGAAAATAAAATAAAATTATATATATAAAAAAAAAAGAAACCACACACACACACACACACCAGAGCAGCTTTGTTTACCAAGGATTTAACAATACTGAATTTGAAGAACTGGCTGTCTTTTGGATCAAATCTTACCTTGAATTCAACCCCTACGCTTTTAGAATTTATTTTGTACTGTCCTTTCATGTGGCATGTTTCTACATTTCTCCCTGATGCTCTTAGAAGCAGCCAGAGACCAACATGAACACTCCCAAAAATATTGATTTACACTATATTCCAGTTACCTGAACTAACAGCCAAGATAATAGGGTATTTCCTTAGGACAACCCCAAAATGGCAAGACAGAATATTATTATTCTGTACACAGTAGCTGCATCTAGGGACACTCAAAGCCTTGTCTGAACATCTAAGTAGCTTTATTTTCACAGCACTAGCCATCATGTAAGTGGCACAGTCTGATGATATCTACAGCTGTCAGCACCTTTTAATAAAAAAAAGTGAAAGTGCAAGATTAACACTAGGTTTCTGGCATTGTCAGTTACTTGAAATTCTCATTACAACCTAGCTCAGTGGATACCAGTGAGTTCTACCTTTTTTGCTGTTTTGCACCTTTGTCCATCAGGAGCAAAAGCATAATTGATAAAGTAGCTCCACACTGTGTCTGAATTCAGGATCAAGGATTACTTCAGGTAGAGTTTTTTTAGCCTATGCCTTGCCTATTCTCCCAGCACAAAGCGCCTGTTTTATTAAAACCCCTCCTTGATTTCCTTCCATCGACCTCAGCATACCAGCCCAGCCTCTTTCCATTCACCACTTGCATACTTTGGGGGATGGGAGGACCACAGATGTCTGGAATATACAGAGTGTCAGAACAATGGCTGCTCCATGAGAAAGAGATCAAGAAAAAGTAGCTGATTGCAAAGATTAACGTTGCTATTCATAGTCACAAACTGCTGATATTGCTTTCACACCCCGCGTTCCCTTCCCAAGACTCCACGAAAAACACTTCTTCCCTGAAGTGGCAGATTCAAAAAGAGGCTGCAAGAGGTCTTGCAGCAAGTTTTAGCGAGATAAAGAATTTAAGTTTGTTTTTGT
>VZSV01000038.1:4871194-4887578 GCA_013398735.1 Nothocercus julius | reverse complement strand
CCCTCAACTGCCTGGATTATTCCCCACTCCTCTGTGCCGTTGCAGGACATGTAGTGAGGATCCACCTGCCAGCCTGGCTGTGCGCTGAGCAGCTCAGGCGCTCACTAGGATATGGTACCTCTGCTTTAACTGTGCTGTTGGAGGGGCAAGAAACACAGCTTTGCTTCTCACACAGGTTTCTGCGAGGGCTGTTGCCTGCTTTGACTACGCCAGCTGGAGGGAGGGCGAGGTGGAGAAGGGTGCAGGAGGAGCAGGCAAAGCAAATGCTGCTGGATCAGGGCCTGTGGCTGCAGGCGCTCCTCACCTTCCAGGGAATTGCGGGATGCATTTACACGGCGTGGAAGGGGGCCGCTGTGAGCCGCAGGACATCACCATCCTTGACACCAAAACTTTGATTCCTGTGAGCCCAGGAGAGCTTGCTCAGGATTTGTTTTGGTGCATTTGAAAAAAAAGAAAAAGGAGGCAAGGGGAAGAGCTTTGTGCCGCTCTCTTTCTCAGCTGCTTTCCTGTACAAGCTTGGAAAAATCATGCCTGCCTTGGTTTCACTCTCTGTAAAATGGGGATAATAATAATGACAGACCCCCTCCTTTTAAATTGCTGGATCAAAGGTGCTATGTAAGTTCAAAGTGCTGTTTCTATAGGGTATTATTGCCAAATTCACTATCGGCAATTCCATTGGGTACTTGATAACAACAGTAGAATCAGTCAAACGCCCTTGATGCCTTGCATGGTCCTAGACACCTTTCAGCGTCTCTTTGTGCACCCTCCCACCCCCTGAGGTCTGCAAGGATGGCCCTTTTGGAGCCTGGATTTTGCAGAAGCAGGAGGGGTACGGGGCGCGTCTTTGATTCTGGCCCCCTGAAGTATGGACCGCTTTGCTTTTTGACCTGGCGAGGACTGCTGGAACTAGCCCCTTTAAAAACAGGTTTAAAATATGCAACTTTTTTTTTTCTTTTTTAATATATATATATTTCATAAGGCCTTTAGCACATAATGCTAAACTCTTGCTGATTTTGAGTTGTTTTACCCTTGCATGTTTTGGTTTCGTTTTAGTCTGTATTTATTTCATTGCAGAATGGTTAGGATGCTTTCAGATCTAGACATGATGCTAATAGAAATTTGATTCATTTTAGTTTTGCAATTTTTAGCTGCTAGGTACCTAAGCATTTTCTAAAATATCACATTTTTAAAGAGACTATCCCAGGAAAGCTAATACCTTAATAGCTGGAACTGTTGCAATTGTGATTAACTTATAATACTGTTCTTTCAATTGCAAAATATTTCTAAAAGAGATTTCATGTTTCTAAATTTTCTAAAATACAATGTGATATGGTCCAGTATCAAAATGAGAAGTAAATGTTGTATTGGATATTACAGTGCAGGACTTCCATGAATTAATTCACAAAAAAAAAAAAAAACATTTTTTTTTTCCCCCTTCTACGTTTTTTTTTTTTTTTTTTTTTTCTTCTTCTCTACAAAGACCATCCACTCTGTATGTGCAGCTTGAAGAGTTTCTTTGGAGCTCTTTTATACTTTAATGGGTTAGTTTTGGTTACTATTTACTAGATGGCTATGCCGCAGACATATTTTTTTCAAAAGGTCAAGCAGGATTCTAACGTGTCCATTGTATATCACTGCAGTAAGAAATCCTCAGTGCAAAGGAGAGCTTCATGGTTAAATTTTAAAAGATAATGATTTAAATCTTTTTGTTAGCCTTTTTTTTTTTTTTTTTTTTTTTTCTTCTTAAAAACATCCTTAGCACTGCTTTTGGGGAGTCAGCTTTTAACAGCGTAGAAACCAGGAATACCATTAATTAAAAATAGCAAATGGCTAAAGTTAAACTTACTTGATTGCCTTTCCTTCAAAAATTCTGGCATCTAGCAGTGTTTTAAGGAACATATTAAAGAATTAATAGGAATGGCACTAATATAAGGATAAAGCAAAATTACCAATTACAGAAACATCTAAGGCTCTGGGCCTGAATCTTTGATTTCCCATATGGACCTTAAAAACATATGCATAATTGGCTTCTATCTGTGCATAATGTAGGAACATATTCAAGAATCAATTATGTTTTTTAAGACGCTGAATAAATATATATTCACTTGTCAGAAACAAAATACATCATTCTGATCCTCTCAAAAAAAAAGTCTTTCAGCAAAGAGAAGTTGTAATGTATTTAATGTCCTGTATTTTCACTTTTATACAGGAGTGAAGGGGAAATAGAGGAGATGTTTGCAGTATTTAAGCATTCTTTGCGATACAAGACTAAGCAATTTAACTTCTGCCACATACTTGAGAACTACAGTTTATTAATACTAGTCAGAAAATTTGCTATGTTAAAGCAAAGAGCAAATAGCTCTGCCACTCAGGCTCAATTTTAGTGAAAAAAAAAATCTTTATGGACAAAGAGGGAGAGAATTTTTCAGACAAAATACTGGTGAGATTTGACTTTTGTCAAAAAAATATTGAATAAAATTATGCCAATGTATAGCTTGAGGTCATTTTGAATAGAAGGGAGACAGTAGCAATTATTAATAAATTAATATGGAAGATTCGGAACAAAACATTTTGCTAACTGGTTGGAATGAGATAAATTGGAGTACTCTGTAAACGTTTTAACCATAGAAATAGATTTTTTTTTTTAACTTGGCCAAGAATGTGATTAAAAGCAAAGTTATTATTTTCTTTAATGTTTCTATTTTGAATATATACAATATACATTGGTGTTTCTCTCTTTAATTCAGCACATGCAAATGCCTGTAGCAATCTAACTTTATATACCAGGTATGTTTCAGAAACTGGAAAAAGTTTCCAGCTGATGTAGCAGCTGAGGCATTACTCATCAGAATATCTGATTACTGGCATATTAAGCAGAGACACAGTGAAACAGAATAAAAATGAAGCGCTGCATCTACCAAATACATAAATTTTAATTACTGCTAGCCAAATGAATAAATATCAGGATGGCTTTATGTTTAAAACTTATTGCAGGAGGCAGATGAACTGAAATCTACATCGTTGTTCCATTTTAAAATTTTGTCATTATCAAGTATTGCTCAGCACCTAAATTTTCATTTATAATCTCTCTGTGTGCCTGTCTCTGAATGATTAAGGTGCTTGTGTTTCTGATTTAAAACAATTGCAGTTGGCATGTTCAGCCACCCTTGCAGAAAAACTAGCCACAAACAAATGAAAACAGTAACAGTCACATAGGTGTGACACCTACCTCCTCCTTTCCTACTCAAACTCCATTCACGTGAAACCACTCATTTCTCAAAGTTGTAACCCTTTAATTGTCCATACCCTAGGCATACAAGGCATGTACAGAAAGCCGTCTTCGAGAGGCAGCTGATGTATAAATTTTATGTTTTCCTTTCAATAGCTTTAGGCCAGATTTTCTTATTCAGAGCGATTGATTCTAATACATAATCTTAAAATATAAGACAATAAATTATTAAGATGAGTTTTTTCTGTTCAGATCAGCCTTTCCTAATTGCTGTACAATCTGAAAATGTCAGAACATGAGGGTAAGTGTTTGATTTGAACAAATTTCTGGGTAGGTTGTGTACGGACTAAGGCTTCAGATTTTCCTTACTCCTCTGAAAACGTCCTGTTTCCTCTCTGCCTGCAAACACTAAGCACCTCTGTAAACACCTTTTCTAACCTAGAGATGTCTGCCCGTACGCAGTCTGGTGGTCTTCAAAATCTTCCGGTTAGGAAGGATGTTTTTTAACCAAAATTTTCATTTAGGTCTGCAGAAGGTAAGTAGCAGTGGTAGCATTTCCGCAGTTACAGCAAGGAAACATTGTGTTCCTTAGGGTCTCGGTTCTTGATTTCTCACCCGCGTGAAATTCGGGTAGCGCCATAGTCTGGGCGTATTTATGGACACCATGGAAGGAAGGCTGGGAGCCATGGAGACAACAGCTGGAAACGTCCAACACCACTGCGCGATTACAGTACGTTTTCCTTGCATTGTTCTTTCGATTCAGAGTAAATTTCATTCCAGCTCTTAGAAATCATCGTTCCTTCCCCCTTTTTATTTCAAAATGGTTGCATATTTTTCATTCACGAAAAGGTTAAAGGCGTTTCCCCATCGCAGGAGGGATTATCTTACCAGAGGATTCTGGGACTGCAGATGTATACTGCGGCAAAATCCTAAATTCATCGGGAAAAAAAAATCATTTCCAGACCCCAGCTGCTAAAAATAATAGAATTATAGTAAATCATTGATAAGATTAAAACATAAAGCCATTTTTACATTCAAAAGTGCTCTAAAACATGAGTCTTTTCTCTTAATTCATTTCCTAAATAATGCAAATTTTAAAGTAGCTTTTCTATCCCAAGCACGCAGCGCCATGAAATCGATAATTTTTGATCTTTTGGTTAGTAGGCAACATGGTGAGCTATTGCAGTGACTGCAGGCAGCAGACATGTTCTTGTCAGCTAAAAATTTTCGTATTGTTTTTGAGTCTATTGAGATTTGTAGATGGGTTACTGCCAGTTATAGCTTCAGCTTGTACTTTGCTGTGGGGATGTAAACCAGGACCGCTTTAGATGCGTGCAAAGATATAGATATATGTTTTAAAAACAAGAAGCATTACTGGATTTTAAACAAAAAATTATGTAAAAAGAATGGCTGGTGTGATTATAATCGCATCATGCAGGGTCCACGGTTTCCATTTAGTGAAATTTCGCAGAGGGCAACTTCTTAAGAACATCCCTGCTGTGCAGAGTGAAAAGCATGAACAAACCAAAGACAGAATTCATCTGTGTTTATATTTTACAGACAATGAAAAACCTACTCTTTGTATGCCTTTTTTTCCACCTTATTATTTCACGAAAACTGCAGCATTTTCCCCGCCCCCACCCGAACACTCACCACCCCAGCACTGCGGTGTTCGGTGTTTCTTTCTTTCTTTCTTTCTTTCTTTTTCCACTTCTTCTTCTTTGCTTTCACAAATTCTGCACGCGCCATCTTTGTCTATTGTTATTCTTTTCTAATTTCACTTGCCCTTTCTCTTTCAAATTAGCTAATAAGCAGAAGGCTAAATACTCGATCAATGCTTATGTGTTGCATTCCCCCCATCTTTTTTCTTTCTGAGAAATGAAGGGAAAGAGAAAAAAAAAAAAAAAAAAAAACCCACGCCCCAAAATTTCTGTATTACCATAACCTGTTGTATACAGTGGTGATAAAAGAAAAAAAAAAACATTATTAACATAATAGCAACAGCTGCAGCCTAAATAGAAGCTATGAGATAATAAATGTGCTACAACAAATTAATTTGCTGCAGGTGCTTGTGCTCTGAACTGCGTAACCCAAGCCATTTCAAGTCTGAATACAATTATTATTCCCCCCCACATGCTAAAACAAAGTGCAGAGTGAAATGTCCTGTTATTATAAATATCTTGTCCTGTCCCCTGAAAATTTTAGCCATCAGCAAGGAGTGGGAGAAAGGATTTAAAAACCCTCGTAGATATCTGTGGTGTTTAAAAATATTTAAAGAAGCTTCAAGTCATGTCCAGGCTTGAAGAGATAATGTCTGTCTATACATTAATTTGTACTTATTGTCTCTTAACCAGAGGGCTGTAGGTAAAGATGCACTGAGGTATTACATATGTGCAATTGGCAAGGCAGCGCTGTAAACATCTCAGTAGTCAGTAGTAACAAATGCATGTCTGCATATGTTGGCTCTTCCATTTACTATGAAGGATGAAGAAAAAGAAATTGCTTTGCAATTTGGCTTATATGATGTGCAGCAAACTTAGCAGAGATTTTTACTGTTTTCTTCAATAAATTTAGTGTTTTAGAAGTCAGTTGCTAGTTACCTTGCAGGCATCTGCCAATAGCACGTCGCGGCATTCTTAAGACTGAGGACAGGAAGTTAAAGGAAACCAAGTGATTGGTTTTTATTTGAGCAGCACAGTGCAAAAATTAACTGTGTCCTTTCTTTTTTCTTTATCTTTTTTAATGCTCACAGACATAATTGTTTGAAACCTAGTGAAAAGGCAAAATTAAAGGCTGAATTGTGCAGACTTCCTTAGTCTTTTCATTGCTATAGTATACACTACTTTTTTTCTTTTTTCTTTTTCTTTTTTTTTTTTTTTGCAAGTGTAATTGAAGAACTTGTGTGTTTAAAAGATGATTATTCTCACAGAGTAACCTTGAAATGTTCTTCCCATGGTCTTAAAAAAATAGTATCATGTGTATCCTAAGAGAATTAATCAAGCTAATTCCTTGCATGGGACACATTTCCTCTGTGTTTTGACACAGCTTTGTAGTGATCAGAGAATCTAGAAGAAACATTACTGCTGAAGCTCTGCTTGTACACTAGTGTCTGGGAGGGTGGTGCAGGGAGAGATGTATTTGAACTGTACCGATTGTGCAACCCTCATTCCTGGTGATGAGCGCTTGCTTGCATGAGTTGTCCCAAGGAGGTCAACTGGATTACTCATGAGCAAGTGTGAAGTTGCTCAACTGGGCCTTAAGCTAGAATTTGCATGCTGAAGTCCCTTTTACCTTAATAAGAAAACATGTAACCAATTAAGCAGAGACATATATACTGTGTAACTGAGAATTGCTTTGTTTATAATGCAGGTTTTGTATCAAACTGTTTCTGCTGATGCTTCTTCAAATCTGCCCCAAAGATTTGATTTTTAAGTTGTTAGCTGGTCTAGGTTTCCCATGATGTCCATAGGATTTTTCTCAGAGTAACAACTGGGACATGAATTCCTGAATTTGAGGCATTCATCTCCATAATAGTTCATGGTAATGTGTCTCCTGGTCATCATCCAAGTGAATAAATAGCATAGCATTTCTGCATATGAAGCACAGAGAGAAAATGGGCTTTCTGAAACTTTTGCACATGTATTTTCACGAACTACTGTTTCCTTTCTCTTGAAGTAAAGCCAATGCTAAAAATGAATGGTGCTTTAGGCTCCTGCCCCTAGACACTACCTAAAGAAGTCTGGTGAGAAAGTAATTCAGTATTGTGGTCTTAAGAGACTGAGTACTACTGCTGTTCTCAAAGGGTGGCTGTGTTTTGCTGTCAGGTAATTTTAGTAGAGACATTTGATCAAAAACCAATAGTACACCCTAAATAAAGGAATAGAAGGTAAATAACATTATTCAGGAATAGGCCTAGAGGAGAACTGACTGACAGGATCAATGTTTCATAAGTTGTTCATCCATCTAAATGGTCCCTATTACTGAAGCATCTGACCACCTCCAAGTCTCACATTACCAGACCACATCATACTGGATAGAAAAAAAAGAGGAAAAAAGGACAATCCCAGGTGCTTTTGGAAATTTTACCTGGCGTCTGCCAAACAAAATAGCTTGCTTGGCATTCTACAGGAAATCTGGGGGGAAAAAACGCAATTGATCAAAGTCCCTTGGTACCTAGGCCCAAATGGTGAGCAGCACAGATTCCTTCTGCGCTAGCCCCGCACAGGAGAAATTCTTGTAATTGTGAAGGGTGACTCCAAACAAGTCATTACACTGTGGGAGACGTGCAGCTGCATTAAGAAAACATATGCAAATTCTTTTATAAGCGTTACACTTCCTGATTAATTTAATGGGAGGGAAAAAGTAGATCCACCAAGCTGTTTATTTTTCTGTGACAAAACACCCTTCTCCCACCAAAACTGAGAATAAAGAAGGGAGATCTGATAGCTGTCTCTGGAGAAAAGCAGATAGTGTAAGACAACATGTGCAGTGCAGGTGATGTGACTAGCTACTTTTTATCGCCATGTGTACGACTGCAGCAAAGCAGAAGCTATTTTTTACACAGGCTCATGTGACCCAAGTGAAATTTTTATTATGAGTGTTGACTCTGGGTCTAATTCTGCCAGGAGCTGAGTGCCTGGTACAGAAAGCATTTCTTGAGAGCTTAGAAAGGCCAGTGGGACTACCCGCATAAAAAGCCCTTTAGAGTTATCAGATTTGGCAGTATCTGCCATTCTGCAGGATTGTAAATGACTTGAATTTTCCCTCATCAGGGTTTCTGTAAACAGTTCTTGCACACACAGGTTGTGTGTCTACAGGTGCACTCCCTAGCATCAGAAATGGGAACATCAATACACGATTGCAGAGCACTTTCCTGGTCTGGGCTGATCCGCACTCTCCCCCGTTCATTTGCGTGGGTTTTACAATAATGTTTTGTTATTGTTTTGTGTCAGTGTTTGCCACCGCACTGGCTCTGCCTTTTTCCTTCCACCCACCTTTCTCCTCGACACGCTGCCAGGGAAGTGCGCTTTGACGGGAACCGTGCCAAGAGGCATTGCCGTTTACTGCAGCCTGCCTGCGTGTTGATTTTCAGACAACGGCCACGGGGCTGGAGGGGAATCGGAAAGCGTACGGCCTCATGGTCTTCCCAGCCCTTCCCGATCGGCCTTGTGGCTTTTCATCCTAGGGATGGAGGCTTCTGGAAGCAGAAGGGGAGAAGGCTCTTTGCCCACAGATTTATTCATACCTGTGCAGGCACCTGTTGCATGTGCAATATTGCAGGCCCAACTGCTGCTGTTTCTCTGAAGCACCTGGTGAGATGGCTGGGCTGGCAGCTCTTTCCTAGTACTGCCTTTACCCTCCCAAAGTTGCTGCATTTGCCATTGCCTTTCCTAACCCTCGAGTTCCTGCTCCCTATTCGAAGCCACGCAACTCCTCAAATTACTGTTTTTTTGAAGCCAGTTGCCACCACCGCCCAGCGGTGCCGTTCTGCCACCCCAGGGATGTGGCAGGGCCTCCTGTTCGAGTCTGCCCTGGTGCCCGGGGTGAAGGGCCTCGCATGCACCCGATCCCTGCTGCGGAAGGAAGCGGGAGCCCATGTGGAGATCTGCTGAGAGCGGGATCTGTGGTGGGCACGGGGGGGAAAAAACAGCCGGAGAAGGGGGACGTCAGCTGCCAGCCCTGTCTCCTTTGAAGATCTCCGCAACCGGAGAGAGGATCAGATTGCCAGCAGACTCCTCTTCCCGAAACATCCTGCCCCTAAAAAAAAGGCAAGCGGAGCACCAAGTGCCTTTTCCGATCGCCCCCTCGCCCTGCGATGCTTCCCTCCCGTCCTGCAGCAGGGTCCCTCGGCGGCTCGCTCGCAGACGTCGGGCCATGTAGCTTGCCGGCCTGTCATGTTCAGCTGTTGCTTTTGGGATGCAAGGCATTTTTCTGTCGTCCTGGAAATAGCCAGCACCTGGGGTTTTATTTGCTTTCAAACCTATTTTCTACAAACATATTGTCAGCTCTGGAAAGCAGATTTCATCCTTGTGTTTTCCTTTGCAAACTCTTCAGATTCATTACTCAGTGAACGACTGAACAAGTCACAGGATCACAGGAGAAGGGGAGAGTGATTTTCTGTACGCTTAAAATGTGTGATAGGGAGTAAAAATATGGAATTCTTGGCATGAAGGCTTGAGCAAAAATGAGAAAAAAAGCTTTTGGTGCAGACACAGTTAAATGTGAGTTTCACATTTCTGAAAAGTAAAGACTACCTTAATCTATTCGGTATTTGAAATTCATATCTGGTCATGTACAAGAAATATAAAAACTGATACTGACTTTTAGGAATGTCCCTCAAGACTCTTATACACCTACGTAGTGTTGCCTTTCTTTTCATCCTGTTGTCAGTCAATACTTAACCCTTTTGGATTCTGACCTTTTCATAGTGTGAGAGCTTGGTATAGAACTGATCAGATAGTTAAAAGAATATTCTTGCATATTTCCACAAGACAAAGCACCACACTTGGTTTACTGGGATTTGTGGGTTATATTATTAGAAGTACACAAGATCTTGCTTATTGAGGCATTTAGTCTCTGAAAAACTCCCCTAATTTGCTTCACAAACTGTTATTTATTTGAAATTTCATCCCATATATTCTGTATTTTTTATTCTTTCTTGCTCTTTAATCAGATATTTAAAAAACACCACATACCCAATCAGCAGGCATAAAAGTTTCCCTATGATTTGTTCAGTGATTGAACACCCTCAGATAATCAAAGCAAGTATTTAGAAAGAAAATACAAGGTTGATTATTAAACACTAATATAATTAAAAAAAAATCTTCTGACCCAAATGGTAGTAAGTGTATAAAATAATGCCAAAACAATAATGTTCAAAGCTTTCTACAAATGTAAAACATTTCTAAGTACATACCAGTCTCAGACTCAGTAATATCATTGACTGTTGTCTAGTTTCAGGAGTATAAGGGAATATTGTTATAGAAAAGGTGACAGTAATACATCTTATTGGAACTGAGAAGCAGCTGTATATCAGAGAGAAAATCTGAACCGAGAGACTGATAATGAGTATGGCAAGTATTTTTTCTTGCTTATGGGTGGAAAAGCCAGAGAAATCTCTGTTTGAAGACAAAGCACATAGTAATGTGATCATAAAAATCTCCTAATGGGGTCTCTGTGATGTACGGTAAATGTATTTCTTTCAATACATTATTCACCCCTCTACCTGCAGTCTTTTAAGGTTGCCTTGGTCTGTGCTGTGGATATGATACTTCAGCATCACTAGATGTAGGCAGGGATGAATCTGCTACTTCCTTATTACTACTATTGTTTATGCTGTTATTTAATAGTCACATTGCAGCAACTCCTGTGAAGTTCAGGCAGAAATGCCACCCCATTCCTGCACGATAGTGAGCAGACACCATCCATGCAAAGTCTGCGACTGATGGAAATAAGTGACATGCAGAGGGTGGGGAGAGGAGTACAGTAATTACAGGTGGAGCTGGTAATACTACCTATTATTAAGGACTTGCCTGACACTTCCCATTTTAAGACCTGTTTTGGGTGGTTTGTAACTGCTTAGTAAACTTTAACCATTTGTCTTTCACTAGAACCTCTGTCCTCAGCAGCCATTGCTGCTCAGCCGTTATTACCGTGTTGTTTTATTTCATTTAGACATCATGGCAGAATTGGGGCTGGAGGAGGGAGCAGCAGCTTTTTAAAAATACAAACAAAAAAAATCTTGTCATTGTGCCTTTCGTTGTTGTTGTTTTTTTTTTTTTTTTCTCTAAAATGGAGACTTCAATATTACAGTGTCACTGTCTGTCTGTCTGCTGTCTGTCCACATCTGTCTGTTATCTCTTGTCTTACTTTATAAGCTTGTGCTTTTGTTTTGCATTTGTTCAGTACCTTACTCTGCTGGTTACTGGTCCATGGTTCAGCTACAAGCTCCAATAATGCAAATAAATATTCTGAGTTTGCACAGGATTAATGCTTTTGGGAAGCAAAGAAATATTTTCCATCCAAAAAACCTTCGTAGTCTCTTCCTTATTGATTGTGACTCCTGAATGCTTTGGCTAGGAATTGCTTATCTTTCCCCTCATAGTTAAAACACGAGGAATGTTTAATATTCAAATATGAGCGGCTTTTCTTGTCAACAAGAGCTCCTTTTGGAAAAGATTGTTGCTAAAAATAAAAAAGGTTGTTTTTCAGGCTCCGTTAAAACAGAGGCGTAGTGCCGTTTGCAGATCAGACAGAGCAAAGCCTATTCCCTTTACCTGTGTGTTTTGCAGCAGCACGCTGAGAGAAGGCAATGAGCCACTGAGTTCATATTTCCGTTGAAACTGCAGAACAGAGGGCCAGATTCATTAAGATTGTTATACTAAGTCAATATGACCTTTGCCTTTGTGTTTCGCTTCCTTCAATTGACTTGAAATTGGACTATGCAGCAAGCACTGTGCTCAAGAGTTCTGAATTTCTTCAGCAAAGGTCGATGTTTTCAACTGTAAGGGGATCATTGTTTCAATAGTGATTTTTGTTACCCATAAAGGCTCACAGGCCATTTAATTCCCCTTCTTTATAGCCAGTATTTTTCATGACCATTAAACTAAAGAGTTGACAAAATCTTACATAATTTAGCCATTTAGAATAAATGCGGGAATCTCCAGACTCGCATTAAAACACCAGGTTGTTAGCATCATGTTAGTGTGTGCTAATCTGCTTTCCACACCTGACACCCAGTCCTGCAAAGAACCGAGCGCTTGGGGTTCTCTTGTTTTCATTTTTAAGTCTGAGCATCTTCTTCACCCAGCAAAATGAATGTCCTTGGCATCTACAGGATCCAACCCTGCATTTAACCAAGTCAATAATAAAAAATATCAGAAGGATACCTCTTCCAATTGGGATTAAGGATAGTCTCCTAAACATGGACCTGTGAGCACTCCATGTAACCTGGTTAGGGAGTGTGTAATCTGTGTCACACTTTTACAGTGTAATCATACGGAAAGGTCCTTGGCCAGAAAAAGCAAGCAACCAACACTAGGTCTCAGCAAACCACAAACGTGCTTCGACATCAGAGTGTGGGCAGACCCGGGAGCTGAAGACTATGTCATGCTTCACATGCAGGGTAATTTTCTGCTGATAAAAACAAAACAAAGCGAAGCAAAACAAAAAACTAGCAAATGTGATTTGACCTGCGATCTTTATATTGCTGTGATTTGTGTTTAATTTATTCTTTCTCTCCAGGGTGGCCTCTAGTAGCAAAACACAAACAACATCTCTCCACCATTCTACCCCCTGCCCTTTAAAAAGCAGCCCGTAGTCCTTGCTCACAGGTTTCCCAGCTGAAATAGCAAAGCTGGGTTTTTTTTTTTCTTTTCCCTGTTAGGACTGCGCTCTTTACACACATGCCCACCCTCTTGCAGGGTCAGTGGGAGTTTATTATGCAGGGTTTGAGAAGAGACTTCAAGCCTGTCTCAGTGGTGTTTTTCCTAGAATCAGGTGGAAAGATGGTATTTGCAGGACACGCTTTGCTGGCACCAAGCCAGGCTCATGCCAGCCACAGCAAATGCATGGTAATAAGCCTATTTCTATGCGAAAGAGCTTATTGCTAATAATTTCTGTCAGCCTCTAACCTATTAGTGTTTTGTTATTTTAAAATCAGCTGTTTACAAGAAGTATTTTATTTATTTTTTAATGCAGTGTTGGTGATCACCAGCTCCCTCTGACTTATCCAATCGAGAATGTGTTGACCTCTACCGGTAAAAAAAAAAAAAAAAAAAGTAATAAAAAATAAGATGAAAAATATTTCTTTAAACAGCATGTTTTTTTCCCTCCTGTCTAGCATTAGTGTGAACAAATTTCACATTAAAAGGCAGAATCTGCAGATAGCCAGCCTCACAAATAGCCTTGTTTTCAATCATTTGGGCTCTAGATAGAAGCTGCTTGGACAAGACACAGGAAGGTGGATTAACCTGCTAGGAGTCAAGAAGACACAAATGATAACCTTTAGAATGTGACTGCCCTAAAGTGTTAATCTCTCTTCTCATGCATAAAGTCATTATTAAAGAGTCACTTTTTGCCAAAATATAAATTGTGAGCCGTTCTAATATGAAATAATAACTAAAGCCATATTGGGAGATCCTGTAAATGCCACTGTGAACATTATACAGCCTATGTTCTTTTTCTTGTGATACTATTATATATGTATATTTTTTCCTAAACAGTAAAGGAGAAAGAAAGGAAAAGAAATGAGTGGCAAGTATCAGTCTGCTTCGGAGGATACATATACCAGTATCACAAAGCAGACACCAGACACCAGAGTTGGCGTAGCCATCAAAGAGCCCAGGGGCTAAATGGTTCATGAAAACCATAACTTGCCAGGAGCTGGTCTTTGTTCCATGGCAAGGCTGAGTAGGATGGAAGAACCTGAATTTCTTGCTGGTCCTATGTGTGGCTAGACAGGTCTTCACCAGCAATCTCATGTCTGTGATGAGCTCAAAATCCACATTAACATTCTAAAATAACAAACAATAACTGTGTGACCTTCCGGGTCTCTAAAAAACTATTTATATAGCTTCGCATACTGACAAATAAATTCCTATGCAGGCTGCCTTTCCCAACCAGTGCTATTAGGTGAGCACCAGTTGCATTGCTGTCTGTGGATGACCGTTTCCATTCTAGAAGGCCCTCAGGTAGCTGCATCTTTGGCTCTCCTCCAAATAGGATCTGCAAAATATAAATCTTTGTTCAGGTATAAAATGCCAGATTTATTTCTGGTTGAAATGAGAGGAGAACTGACTTGAACATCTCCACTCAGGCCTGCCTTAACTCCCTCTCTTCCCTGGCAATACAGGATCCCATGGGAGGTGAGTTCCTTTGGCATCTCACCCTGCATAGCCTATGACTGTCCTCTGAGACATCCTGTTTGGAAGGAAACTCAACAAAAACATCTCTGATGCTCCTTGTGGGGATGGGACAAGGGCGTGAAGGGAAATGCAAATTTATTGACATTTTTCAATAGAAAAAGAAGAGAAAGGAAAGCTCAGAGCCTGTTCCACAGAGTCATAGGCCACAGGTACTGCTGCGTTTATCTTATCTGATCCTCTCTTAGGAATACACCTAACCTAATTTTAAAAAGTTCTCAGGGCTGGAGAACCCCGCAAAAGCTTTAGGAGATTTTTCTAGTAGTCAAGCATCAGCACTTCCAGTGTCTAGTCTGGACTTGCCAGGTTTCAGCTTCCTGCTACTTGATGTTGTTATACCTGTGTATTCTGCAACATGTATGAAGCCCTGTTACTTGTGGTGGCACTTACAGACTGGTCAGATCCAGTTCTTCATTCTCTCTGTGATAAAATGTCAGACATTCATTATTCTGAAAGGCAAGTTTTTCAAACCTGCCCTACTCCACAGCTTATTGACGCTCTTCTTGACTGTAAACACCAAACTGGGACCAAATGGCACCTGAGCTGCCAGGTGACATGACGGACTAAAGCAGCCCAAGTCACTGACTGGCTCCACACACCCCCATAGCTGCCTCTGGGACACCGAGATCCTAGCAGGCAATGACCAGGGCAACGGGATAGGCTGGTCACAGCCAAAGCGTTGTATGGACCCAAGTTTTCTGCTTCCTGGCTGTTCCCCAAAAGAGGAGTCACACCCAATATATAGGTTGGTTTCACATAATGAGGCTGCAAGTTTGTTAGGGTTCCTGGATAGGCTTAGGCCTTCACTGAATGGACCAGTGCCAAAATATAGCCTCTGTATCCTGAGATTTCCCTGTTCTTGTCTTAGAGATTTGCTCATTTGGCCACTGCATCTCCTCTGGGACAGGTATTCGTACGTCTTTTGCCACTAATAGAAAGCTTTTCTGCTTTTCAAGATACAGTCCCTGGCTGTGTAATGATCTCTAACAGTCTTAGTTTCTTAACACCGCTATACAGTGGTGTGTTAAAACAAGCACTGCTTGCTTACCAAACAGCTGCACACTCTGCATGCAAGACCAATCTTCTTTGTTCACCCCATTCTCTGTGTCATCTACAAACTTTATCGGTGAGGGTTTTGTATTTTCTTCCAGGTCACTGATGAAAATGCTAAGTAAAACCTCTGTCTTTTTAGCAAAAAGGGCACCTGGGACTGTCCCTTGTAACGTGTGCATTCTTAGAAAATTTGGGATTCTTTTTATATCAATAACAAAATTCCCCCAAAGGTAAGCTGCCTAGGAAATGGCTCCTATCAATATCCCACTGGTATTCCAGAGCACAGCTCTACTGCACAGGGAGAAGAGATTTACACATATTGAATTCCCTGCTATTACTTTGACAAATAGCGTAATTCCTCTGAGCTAGTTCTTGCATAATCACTTCTGTATGTTTTTACTGACCTTAGAAACAGAACTAGAGGTAAGAATAGTTGAGAAGATGGAAGACAGCTTACCAGAGGCTCCTGTCTCTGAGCTGCTACAGATTGCCTGGAAACCCTTAAAAGCTCTACTCCAACTTCCAGTGTTTCCTTCAGTTTTGTTGTGACAAGGGCACCCACTGAAAGGTTGGGGTTAAAGAGGAATGTGTTTCAAAGCAACGCAAGGGAAGAAAATGCATTTTTATTTTGCATAACAGTGCAAACAAATATCTGTGTGAGTGTGTGCATCTTTTAATCATTGCACAGACAGATCTGCCTCTGTGATACTTTCACGCATCAGATGCTCTTCAGAGAGAGTCAGGCAGGGCAGCAACCTCAAACAGCTGGAGTAAGTTTACTGATCAACTGAAACGGGAGCCAGCATCGTCTGGTTTAAGACATTTTGAAAGTCTTATCTTTGAGAACTTGAAATTGTGATGGCTCCATGTTGTCTGCTATTTCAGATGCAGTGTCATGCAGAACTGCTTTCACGTTGTGGTTACGTATCTGGGAGCACCTATGACATTTGTGCCCCGGGATATTCCTAAGAAGAAGATATCTTTACAAAATTTTAACAGCATACTAACAATGCAATGTGTCTACCAAACCAAATCAAAGTTTTCTTTCTTTATTAAAATTCTTATTTATTTTTTGATTCCTTCCATTTCTGCCAAGCATGTCTTTTTCTTTCTTTTTTTTTTTTTTTTTTTTCATTTGGCTGGGTTTTTGGATTCTCAGAGAAAACAAAGTCAAATAGGT
>VZSV01000038.1:4805514-4868877 GCA_013398735.1 Nothocercus julius | reverse complement strand
CCTCCCTTCCTTCTTTCCTTCTTTCCTCCCTCCCTCCCTTCCTTTTTCTTCCTTTTTCTTTCTTTCTCATGAGTTTCAGAGAAATCATTTGGAATCTCAGTCCTGATCTAGGTTTGTCAGGACTATTTGCATATATGCTGAAGAGTTACAGCTGATAAAGTTGTGTGTGTCATGCTATCTGGCATGCTCTCTTAAGGGAAAGTCAGGCTTGGGAGATGAGGTTTGACTTCATTATTCTACGTGACCTTAGACTGCTGCTTAGAACAGCCTGCTCTTTGTTTCTGCAACTGTCAAATGAAGATAATGATTCTTACCCATTCTTGTGGCAGTGCTTTGAAAGCTTTAAATGAAAATATTATTTATATTCAAGAACTTCCCAGACATGGGAAATGAATGATTTCCATAAGCACAGTGTATTTCTTCCTTGTGTCATTCCAGTCTGGAATGTCATGATGACTTTCTGGTGCTCACACACAATGAGTATGGGTGTGAGAGAGAAGTACCTATTTTATATACATGTATTCCATTTTATATACGTGTCTATCACATGCCTCTGTGTGTAATTTTGTATACAGGTATTCCATTTTATATACATCTGTGTGTGATATTATATACATGTATTTCATTTCATATATACGTCTGTTGCATGCCTCTGTGTGTAATTTTATGTGTGTACATGTATGGAAATATGTATATGTATACAAAAAACCTCTTGAAGTGAATATGGACCTTTCCAATCTCACATTTGTAGGGCTGACTGTAGCACTCGGATAACAAAGCTGGTAAATACTTTGTGTCGCTTTAAAAGGTCAAAAATCCCATCAGTCTGTTGCCTAGTGAAATACATACATTCAAAACATTGCTAGTTAAAAGCATGATGTAATGTTTGTCACAGGATGATCTGATGTGAACACACATACCTTAATGCAATATTAAACTAAGGTCCAGTCTGTATAACTTTGGTGCCTGTCCAAATGGTAAGGAAAGTTCTCAGTAAGCCTCTTTGAAGGGGTGATCAGATGCCCAAAGAGATCTATGGAAGTTTTTTCAGGAATATTCTTTTTCAAGAATAGCCCATTACACTGGGTATGAGTCTTGCTATGAAGCGGAGTCTGATACCAAAGACACTAAGAGATCTACTGCTGTCTACACAACAACAACTGCCACCTCCTTCCCCAGTCAAGGGACCCAGTTAATAGTTCATCTCTGCTTTCCTCTGCGGGTATTTAAGCTCAGAAGATATACTGTTAATCTAAATTTTAGTCTTCCTTCTCCTTCTGGTTCTGCATATTTCTGTATTTGTGGAGATTGTCAGAGATTTCAGAATTTCTGCCACAGAAATTCATGGCTGACTGGTTGGTTGTGGTTGCTCTCAAAAGAAGATCTGCTTTTTTGAGTGGAATCGGGACACTATGTTTATATTCCCACAGCCTTTACTTTAATAAGTATCTCAGAAGCAAGTTCCTACTTTTACCTCTTGCTTTTTTTCTGTCTGCGTGCTTTTCCTGTTTTCTTTGTGCGCTGTTTGACTATCATTGAGTAAACAGTTATGATAAGTGAGGATAAGAAGAACATGAGAGATTGGTAAAATGCATATGGCAGAAATACACATTGCTGAGGGAAAGAGTTTTCTGCATCATCCTTTATGAAACAGCTTGTCCATTCTTGGCTTTATACAAGTAAACAGAGAGAATATTTTATACCGGGAAGACAATGAAAGGGAGAGAAAATATGAAAAAAATTGGTAAGGAGGAATGCTAAGGAAGTGGTGACCGTACTGAATATGCAACTTGGTAAGGAGAAACAAACATCTGTAGATGTTCCTGATGAAAAAAGCAACTCTTCTCATGTTGCTGCAAGTTGGACAACTCAGAGAAATCCTGATCCAGCTTTGTTTAGATCTCTGTTCAGATCCCTCTGTAAAGCTGATCTTTTTCATTCAGCACCATAGAGTGATGCCAGCTATGGCTGACACTATCTGGGGACAGGATTTCTGTGCGACTGCAGCAGCAAGAAAGTATTTACTGCAGAAAGGGCTGTGGAGAAGAAACTGCACTGATGTCATTTTGCAGGGAGGCCTTTCCTCTTCAGAGGAGCAAAGTTTCTCAGTATATGTATTTTCACAGCTGAGAGGCACTATCATGTTGTCTTAAAGTGTTTTAAAAATTAAGCAAGAGGATCTATTACCCTTTTCTCCTAGCCCCTTTTTCCAATCACCCAGAGGAAAGAGGTGATTTATTATGGATGTGTTTTTTTTCTGTGGCAGGTGGGTTTCCCTAATGAATTTGCACTGAGAGGAGGGACTATGACTAAATATATAACTGTTTCTTCTAGGAAGATCCCAGGCTAACGAATTCAGCAATGCCTAACTTTGGAGTAAAGCAGGACTGCTGCTGGAGGGCCAGCTGTCTTCGCAGGGGGACCACTACAAGAGCAACAGGAGAAACATGCTGGAAGACACACACTTAAAGTGCAGCTGTCTGCAAAGTGCTGCTAAATACGCCGGATGGGGAACTGAATCAACTCACATCCCCCATCATTCATTTAGGACAACAGTGCGGAGAATCACCTGCTTGAAATCAGTAGAGATTTAATGACCTATGAAGGGAAAATAAAATATTCTGCCAAAATGCAGAAGGGGCTCACAAATTTGGTACATTGAGCCCTGGACAAGAGAGAGCATCTCGGGAGAGGCAATAAGCACGATGACAGAGTGCAATTGGATATGGAGCGGTCAGAGGAGGAGCGTGTCCAGTATGTACCATCACCATCATAAATCCACAATATCAAAGAGTGACAGATGCATTTGTGAAAGCATCTGAATACTTTCTCTTATTGAGGTGGCCATTATTTGTCTCCTAAAGGGAACTATGTAAGGAGGAAGGGGAAAGAACAACATGAAGAGGGCACTGCCAAGAAAGCCACAGTCCAATTAGATTTTAATAAACTTAAAGCCAGTGTAAGTCAGATGATGTAAAATATATGTCTAGCAGATCTAAAGAGCCTGCCCAGCACTGCCAATAGAGACTGTGGATCAGGATCACTGACTGATTTCTTGTTTATACTGTGTAGTATATGTCTCACAGGTGGGACCATAAGATACTTAGCATTGGAGTCATTATGAGGCCCTGGGGTGTACTTCAGGAATTATCTGGTTTGGGGCCCAATAATACATTAGACAAGTGGTTTCCAGGTTGTCTTGTAACTCGCTATCTCTCATTTAAGTTTCTAAGTCGGTAGAAGTAGAAATAAAAGCGACTTACTAAACCATTTAGACCATCTTCTGACCAGTGCAGGATTGCTCTCTTAATTACAATCGCTTGTGTTTTGCTAGTGCAATTTTAAATGCATCAAGTGATACATCACTTCATTTATGACAGTAATCAATACTTTAACAGACCTGCCAATAAGTTTTCATTTTCTTTTACGTTTTTGCCTTTAAAAGTTCCATCCTATTGCTAGTTATGCCCACTGGTGTTAATAACCCTTCCAACATATATAGATGTCTTTGGAAACTTTCCGTGTGCAATGCTAAACCAATAAATTTGTCTTTAGATCCAGACTTTTATACACTTGCCCATTATATTTTGCTAGTAAGTGGCCCTATCAAAATGCAGGGGAAAAGGACAGCATAAGAACTAAGTGCTCTTCTGTGGGAATAAAAGGTGCTCCAATACGCCCCTAAACTGTTTTAATCTTTCCTTAAAAGTCAGCCCAGACAACCCCTTAGACATTATTGTTGCTCTCCGCTGAACCTGCTCTTTTAGATGCTAATAAGCTACCTAGAAGTGAATTTAGTATTCCTAATGTGGTCACACCAAAGCCATGTGGAGTGGAACCTTTCCTTCCAGTTTCTAGGAGGTGGTATCTTTGAATACGCAGCCAAAAATTTCTCTTTCTCTCTCTCTTCTCTCTTTTTTTTTTTTTTCCCTCAGTCACATTTCATTCACTCTCTACTATTGCACTCAGGCTTCTTTAGCATTGCTTTCCCTATTTTCCTTTCTGAGGAATAACTGAGTTTTGGATTATTTCCCCTAGATGTCTTGGTTTGAAATTTGAAGGTTTAAAATATTTGGAGTTGAGAGTCTTTCTGTTATTTACTCCCTATAGGTCAAATCATGTCATCAGCTATCAAGCACAACTCTAAATGTGGATCATAAGTTATGGATTTCATTTTCATTGATTTCCAAAGAGAAGGAAGGAACTGACAATTGCCAACATATATGAATTTAAATCCCATCCTGCTATCAGCAGTAGAAATAATGGGGATTTATTTCTTACAGCTTAATGTACAATAAATTATTTCGGATCACTAATATTTACTGCTTAGAAATTGAAATAAAATATCTATTCATAGCCAAATGGTGCATTTAGGGTGCAGAATAATTAAGTTTCAAGGAAAAAAATATGGGAATCCTCTTTAGCATGGCTATAAATGGACTGGGGAGAAAACTGTAGTTTGGTAATTGCAATGCATTCACAACTCAAGATACTATATTAAGATATGCTATGTCTAATATATTTTAAACTGAATTTACCACTGATGTAAACTGTGCAGTGAGTCCAACTGAATTGTACATTGTCTGAGAGGGGAAGCAGTTTGTTCTGATTCCTGAAAAACTCAAATCAAGGTATACAGATGTTGTTGGTTACAAAAGTAATGCAGAAGAAGAAAGTGTCTGTCATGCAGGGAAAAATTCTGCACTCATTTATACTTAGTGTGCTCCAGGGAAGACTTGCAAGTTTGCCCTTGTGAAAGCGATATATATATCTCAACATAAATAATCCAAGTTTCAGTTCCATTTTAGAAGATGTAGATGTTCCTGGCACCAAAGTTTCTCCTATTTCAAATTAATCTATTGGACTTGATTGCCTTTTCTCATGCAATCAAGCTGATACATGCCCTAGGTTTCTATGCAAAGGCATTATATGAAGATGGAAAGACTTAAATTCACCTGTAGCAGACAACCAAATTAACAGTATGTCAGACTGCAAGCACAGAACATGATGACCATTAATCATCGCTATGCATGCATCACTTGGTAAGGAACATTCAGTTTTAATAATCAAACATAGGAAAAACAAACAAAAAAATAGGAAAAACTATTGAGTTCTTGAAACAGCCAGTTGATATCAGCTCTCCTCTAGCAATCTGGGAAATAAATATTTGTACTTTGGTGGATAATATTGTTAATTATTTGCTATTGCTGTGAGGGAATAACCAAAACAAATCCATAACATACACAGAAATTATATAGTTGCAATTAGGGTATGCTAGACCTTGGTAAAGTTTTGAGAAAAGTGTTATTCACCAGAAAGTGTGTTTTTGTGTGAAATGATTTTTAATTGCTATCATGAGCAAAAGCCTTCCAGAATCTGAATACCTCTGACTCTTTCTCTCCAAAAAGTTGATCCACATCCAAATTTTCTCCAGTAGCCATAATAAGCAGTCACAACTAGTCATCTTTTGTTCTCAAAACCAAGTCTGCATAACTTCTAACAGCTCTAATGAGGAGTCTTCGGACAGCAGCTCTGCCTTCATGACATGGGGGCACCTCCTTTGCTCTGGGTGTTTCTACAAGGAAATGTTGCCCAGACCGACAGAGTAATATCACTAAAAAAACCTCATGTTTCAGGACAAGTCACCTTTCTTCACCAGTACAGCTTGTCCTGTCCCCTCCATCTTTAAACACTAGACCAAATGTGTCCAGACACCCAGATTTGTTTTTCTTTGCCACAGACCTCCTCCATGCTCTGCTCTGGTCCAGCCTGGACTTGGCTGGCCCTGATGTGACCTGGCTAAACCTACCTCAACTCCAACACAAGATGAGGGAGGGGAGCAGCCTCCCGACCCGTGACAGCCCTTCCCAGGGATCCTGGCTGCCCCTTTTCCACAGTTTCCATAAGGAAGCACAGAAAAGCTGGAGCGGGAATGGCCATGTGCAAGCACCTTCCAGCTGCGAGGGATGTGGACCTGACCATGGTCAATGTCTTTTTCTACACTCTCCGTTGTATTTCTCCCCAGGAAAGTTAAATGAGACTGCGATAAAGAGGGCTGGCCATCAACTGGTATTTTATGCCAAGATTCCCAACAATGTTTGTCCCCACCGCAGCTTTTTCTATAGAAAAGGCCTTGCACAGACCAATGAGTAAAGTTTTAAACTCGATCTGATTTCAAAAATGAATTTACTTTTATTTCTTTCCCAAATACAATCAGAATCTGAGACAATGAACTGCTGTGGGAATGCAATTGTGGGAATAATTTGTTATATCACTCCAAAAATGGCAGTTCCTGACTTAATTAGCTCACATGTCTTGAGATATAGAACAGTGACCATTACAGAAAACTCAATAATAAAGAGTAATGATACAACACAAGCCCTTTAAATTAGCACAACAAATGCCAAGTTAATGCAGGAACAGACACACTAGGATGCTGTGTCTCATTTTTAAGGAAATTTTCCCAGAGATGGGAGGTACAAGACTGTCCTTTAATCTGCTCTACTTTGTCTGATTCTTCCTCTTTCATGTGCTAAATTCCATTTCTTTCCAGGAATATAGACAATTTTGCATATTCAAAACTTTTGGCAAAGTATCCAAATCTTTTGGTACTTATCCTGACAGATCTAACAAGGAAGTTTTCAAACAGAAATGAACCTAATAATCCATAGAGCTAAATAATAATTAGCAGCAATAATAAAAATATAGTGAAATAATATAACCATGATAATAAAATAAAAATCTAAGGTTGGTCTGGGGAAATGGAAAGAACGTATAAAACCCAAATGTCAGATCCCTACCATAATGTTTTAGTTCCACTGTAAAAGTGCTCTGCACCATTTTGTAGTAATGGCTCCAAAAGGAATGGCAGCATCATTACAAGAAATGGTTTCGGGCCAAAGGAGTGGAGCACTTGGTCTGAGTTTGAACTTTTTAAAGCAGGTGGCAAAACTCCGTGTCGAGGGCAGGCACCCAGTTTTGGGGTGCAGGTGTGTGCTGCTCTGGACATCATGGCTGGTGGAGGACTCAGGAGAACTTGGGAGAGGGGAAAGCCACCTGCATATCCAGAGCTTGGTGGGGTGTCCCAGGTGACTTTGCCCACCACTGTAGTTTCCCAGGAGAGTGGGAGGAGAGTGAAGCTGCTTGCTGAGCACCAGTGCAGAGCTAAATGACACTCGCTTTCACTCTTGAGTAGGTAGCAGGGGCTGGATGTCCAGCGCCATGGACTTCTACATTTGCCTCCTGTGCATATTTTGCTACATTAAAAGTAGGGGAATGTGGCATTAGAAGAGTAGCTTTTCTGGGATAGAAGCAATAGAGGGGAGCAGACACCTGCACCTCAGCCACTCCAGGTTGTATCTTGTGCATTGGCTCAAGCCACCAAGAAGGGAGGGTTAATGCTGAGCTGCTAACGTGTGCAGTGCCTAAATTATAATGGCTGAAGCTCAAACACCAGTTCCCTCCTGTCAACTTTGTTAAGAGGAGATTGCAGCCCAGCAGACGGGTGGTAACAAACTGCTGGGAGGCAATAACAACATTTACTCAATGAATGTGAATGAGAGTCCTATTTTATTTAAAGTTGCTGTCTGCTGTGGTAGCCAGCTGACATCAGTATAATGCCATAAGGCAGTGACTCCTGCAGTGATTTCATATTTGATCTGGGAAAGTGGAGCTTGCGCGGGCAGATCTTTCAGTCCATGCTGAGTTGCAGTTGGGGTTTAGCATCTACTTGTACCTTACTGACCCAATGTCCTAATTATCAGCAGCTCTATTTTTCAATTTTTCTCATCAGTAACTTGGGACTGAGGATTGGTCAAGATGCCACGTGATAGAAAGGAGTGTGAGATTTGGTTCATCAATGAAATAAAATCAATTGAGCCCTATGTGAGCTACCAAAGTATCCAGTGTAATGCATAAGCCTTGTTGGTTCACTACTGCTCTCTGACTGCTTTTCTTATTTGTTACTTCGACTTCCAGTAATGGTGCAAAGGATTTTGAGCACATGCTCAAGTTTAAGGACAGTCCAAGGGAGTTAAGTAAGTGCTTGAATTTTATCCTGAATTAAGGCTTCACACACAAATATGTGGGACTCGTATTTGTCATATAGCTTCAGTTTTATAGTAAGATGATAGTTCATGTGGCAATCAATTGTCCTTCAGAGTGAAAAGTCTACTAACATGTCGTATTAAAAGACATGTTAACAGTAACAGAAAATAGTATACAAACATATATGTGTATGTAACATGGACGGACCTGAGCTAAAGAATCTGTAGCCCAGACGGAGACTTTGTACTGACTCCATAGGATGCCAGTGGAATTGGTCATTCAGTATTCTTGGGTGTTTTGTTTGGCCTTCTCTTGACTTAGGGCTCAGCAATCACCCAGGGACAGGTCACAGTCTTTTAAGGACAGGATAAGCTCTTTGAACATGATGAACAAGCTGTGTTATATTATGCCCAGAGTCAGCTCACATGAAGGCTTAGGATTCCCTTTGGAAAGAAAGAAAGAGAAAGCAAAGAATCAACTAGGCACTTAGGTTTTGGAGAGCCATCTTTGCTAACTGCACCAATCACTACCTCATTCATCAGAAATTCTACAACAGAAATACAGAGAAGCAGCTACTGAGTAAGTTAAGAGCTCTCTGGATTTTGCCAGCCAGACATTTGCTTATTCTGGCTCCATAGTAGATAAGGATCAGAAGTATTCCATGCAAAGTGTGTGAGCATCTCTCAAAGCACTACTTGTAAGTCTGTAACAGCTCTTCATTTTGATTACTCGCTATAAATTTAAGATAGTAACTCCTGAAGTACTGGAATATTACAGTTTTCCCAATAACTTGTCAGTTAAAATGATTCAATGAGTTTGTCTTCCTTTAGTCAATTGCTGAACATGGTCATTTCAAGAAGAAAAAAATTGGAATCCCTTTGAACTCAAAATCAGAGTGCCTGTTTTAGTGGCTAAATATTGACATATGATTATTACTTTAGGAACTAATTTATCACTTTTTTTTTTTTAAACTATAACCTCTGCAGGTGTCCTAAGCATTCCTTGACACTTCTCCATTTTGTGCAACCACCTGAAGTGGGTGGGGATGAAATTGCCTTCTGCACATTTCTGTTACATAGGCAGAACCATATAGAGTGACTAAAAATAACACGCTCATTCTGACTTGTGTTTCATTACATTCCCAAATAGACTTTCTGGAGAGGTCTCTTTAAGTGAACTTGAGCCAAGGCAGCAGAATGAAAATCTTCGTTTTGTTGAGTCATCAAGCCAAATACTAGGAAAGCTGGGTGACAATGACAGAGTGCTCTGTGTTAATTTGGAAGATTAGCTATTTCACCTGCTTCAGACATGCCAGATGAAGACGAACTCACCGACCTCGAGGTACAGAGCCAAACGATGTGTGAGCAACAGGATGCTTGTAGTGCGGGCAATGTTGAACCTTCTGCTGCGGGCCCAGGGAACGTGACGCACTCCGCAGCACTCAGCGCTCATGCACAACCGCTGTGTGGCCACGTAGCAAGACTTCTGCCGGGAGAAGTGGTACCTCAGCACCTGAACCCACGTATTTGGGCATGGAATACCATGAACTGGGAGACTGTATCATCCAAAGGCAGAGGCTTGGCTGCAAGGCTCCAGATGCCTAAATGCAAAAGTTAAAAAAAAAAACAACTTCTGCTAGAGATCAAAGGGAGTTTCTAGAGAAAGGCATGAACAGTCAGACCCAAATCCCAAGAAGACTGTTATTCCATCTGAATGCAAACCAAATAAAACGTGCATAAAAACAGAGATTTGGTGTGACACTACTGGCATTGTACATAGCTGCCTGTGCAGAAAAGCGGCTGAAAAAGGAGCTCTGCATCTGTATCCTCTCTTGCAAGTTTTGTTTCCAGAACTTGCTGTGATAACAGGAATATTTTCAAAATCTTTCAGAAGGAAAGAAATATGTAGTGAAAAATTAAGCACATCTGTATCAAGCAGTGTTTAATAACGGCTCTCTCAAAATCCTTGAATGGGGCAAAGTTTTTCTAAGTGACACTGCGACCATGGGACTAATCTGGAGAACCAGATGCAGCACATGTGTAACTGTCCAGCAGACATGAGTGAAACAGTAGATTTTGTAATCTCCTGTACACTCCTCATATCTCTTTTCCTTTTCTTATGCTCTTTATATCACTGCCTGCACACAGAACCACACATCAAGCATAGCTTGAAGCCCTGACTCTGCTGAAGATAGGGCTACCAAAGACTTTGGTGGAACTGTGATTTCACACTCAGTTTGTAACTCCATAGAGTCCGTCACTTTGACATATTGAGAGATCAGGATCATTTGCTGTCTCTCAGAACTCAGACTTTTACCTTTACTAGGTATGGTCCAGAGTGAGCATGCAGGCTGTAATTAGAAAAAAATATGATGTGTTGATCATCAAAGAAACATTTGCTTATTTTGCCTGCAGCCTGAGCTGGCCACTTCAATATTGGTCTCTCTATAATTACATTAATAAAAATAAATCTGGAGTGTCTGCCCTTTACCCAACTGAGGGCTACATTTGAGTTTTACCAGAGCCGGAGGGATGAATCTAATTTGTTTAACATAGATCAGTCAGATCACAACTGGCCTTGTAATACAAAGGTGATAAGCAGAGATGCCAAAAAGAGCTAGCCACCTACAGACTCAGATCAAACAGGACCCGCTACGTGGGGCCCTATGGTACACCGATGACACCTGCGCATCAAAGGCGACCCCCAGAAGAAAAGTGAGCCTGTGACCTTTTAGTTCCTTGTGACGTGAAAAGAAAGCCCAGGAGACTGCTGTAGGGTTTTCTTAACTCCATTTGATATTATATTAGAAATATGCAGATAATTAAACTCTGAACTGGTTTTGTTTGTAGTTTCTTTGTTTTGTCTAGAAACTTTCCCAGGGGAATTTTTCTGGGTTCAGGGTATTCTGATCTTTTCGGAGCCCCAGCTATGCCTAGGAAGGCTTCCACTGGTAGGGCCCACGTAATTTAGCCGCAGTGCACCGCTGCACAACCGACTGCACAATTGAGCACCGCGCTGCAGGCCCCACACATGAGGGAGACAAGTTGAGCCACTAAAGTGTGGCACAGCAGCGGGTCTGGCCCAGGCATGGAGGGAAGGCGTCTTCCATGTCTTGGATGGTCACTGCCGAGTCAACAAGGCTCTGCCAGGTGGACCTGGCCAGAGACATTTCGCCATTCTCCTGCGGGGCATTTGAGCTGAATGGGTAATGGCAAAACCAAAAGAAGTAACTGAGACTGAGAAATCCTTGCTTCTAACTATGTTTACTTCACTTCCCTACTTGTGTCCCAGTGACAATATAATCATGTCATGCCTATAATACTTGGAATATTTTGTAGAATAGAAGAGATAAGAGTCAAGTTTCTAATACAGGTATAAGAGAAAAAAACCTATAAATACATATAAAACCTAAAAAATATAAAACATAAATGGAAAAATAGTCAAAAGCCTAATGTGTCTTTTCTCCTCTTGCATCTTTAACAACATCAAGATGGGATGACCTATAATGTAATATACAGTCAACATTTACAAACTGTGGATGCCAATCTAAAGGCCAACTACACATTAATTTTCTTCTGATCTAAGTGGGATCCCAAGCATGTACTGCTTTTTACTGGTGTGCTGAAAAGATGGCATTCTTGCTGCTACCACCACCAGTGTTGCTACTGGCTTCCTCACCTCCAGGTCCTCCACCCATCCTTCTGTTTTGCAGTGCACCCTGAGGCCAAGCAAGGACCAGGATAGGGGAGCTCACCCACATAACAGCAACCAAGCAAGGTAAGGCAAGCAGAAAAGGGCTATTTTCACACTGAGTCCTTTTGGCTCACCATCCAGTGGCCCAAAACAGGTGGTAACACTAGGAGGATGGGGCAGGAGCTCAGGGATGGCCAGAAGGCAGGAGAGGAAAGAAACCCTGCCCAGAGGACACCTGAGAAAAGAAATATGGAAGAGACGAAGCTCTCTTAGAAAGCTGCCCGTAAGGGCTCGCAGTCTTGCTGACTGCGAGCAGTGTTCATTGCCACATGGATTTTCATAAATGAAACTGTGGGGTCAGATTTCTTATTGTTTTCCCTATGGGAATAAGAGTGCGTGCCCTCTGAGTGCCTCGCTGCCCAGGATGAGTTGCTTCCTCCTCCCTGAAGGAAACACAAAGTCTGACCTGCTCACTACAGAGTAATTGGCCATTTTAGATCATTACTGGGGAAAAAAATGGCAGAGCCTTACTTGTCTCACTGTAACACCCGTGTCTGCTGCAGCAGAGAGGGAAGAAAAGACCTGACACTGCACTGAATTTACTTTTGTCTCAGTACTGTACTGAGTGCATGTGTTTGAAAGGCTTGTATTGTATCACTGTTCTTTGTTATCAGGCTTCCCATGGTGGTCAGTGTTACATATCTTACATTGTTTGAGCTAATTAAGCTGGGGAATCAGGGAAAGCACATTTCCGGTGGGGATTTATTGCCAAAAGATATTTCAGCTGAAGGGGAAGAAAAGGAAATCTCCCTTTTTGTCCAGCATTCCAGAGCTATTTCATAATATTCAGCTGGTGGCTTGATGGAAATAAACTGACTACAATGTCAAGAAATGTGAACTTTAGAAGGTTTTGTTGTGTTTTGCAAAATTTAAAAGTACAGTAAAGATAGTAAGGCGTCTGTGTAATCACAAAAATGATAATCTCCGAATCAGCTTGGTGCAAACACAGTTAGACATGCTTGTTAATAGCCTATTTACCAGTGATTGCTTGCTCTCAAGGTGCGCTGCACTGCTCTATTGTTTGCACCCCTTTTAAGTTTCTTTAGAGGAGAATTGCAAATGGCAGCATTTTAAATCTTCCATAATATATATTAATGATAGCAGAGGGGCAGGATTTCCTATTTCCTTGAAGCATTCCTGTGCAAAAAGTCCAACCTGTGCCCATTGTACATGCACTGGTGCATGCGTCCACTTTTTGAGCTCTCTACTAGGAACAACGGGGCAGGAAGGACACCCCAAGGCATGCTATGTCTCACTGGGCTTTTACCTGCTTGATTTACTAAAGCAAATCAGTGCATGGGACTTTAAAGGTTTGGCTTCCCCTTTCGGCAAACCCTTAGGTGTCCCATCACACTCTCTCTGCCTTTTCTTCTCTCCAAGTCCTCTGTTTAGCAGGAGAAGCCAGCTGTGGAGCTGTCAATCTTACTTATCACTGCCCAGCAGGGACAAGCCTGCTCTGGGAGGGAGCCGGCTCTCCTTCCTGAAAATAACTCTTCAGCACACCACCTCCTCCAGGGCTCAGGATTTGCAAGGATATGTCCTGAGGTTTGGGGAAAATATATCTGTATCTATATCTGTATCTCCATATCCATATGCATATCTATATTCATATCCATACTCATTACCATATCCACAACCACATCTACAACACACATATATATACATACATATATATATTTTTTTTTGTCTTGAGACGTGATGGATTATTAGGTATATGCAAGGTCATTAGGTGATTTAAACTCATAGGAAGAATTCTAGGTAACTCTCTGACACATAATTTTTGAACCACATTTTCCAAGTCCTTTATCTGCCCATGCCCATCACATGTTGCCCACGTGACAAATCCTAGGCTGAAACGTGATTGTTGTCCCAGCCAGAAAGGGAAAGCTTGCTCTTAATTATGGGAGGTAGAGTCCTTGTCAGAAAATGAAAAAAGTCCTTTTTTTTTTTTTTTTTCAAATAATATTAATAATCAAATAATCAATGGTGTTGATGGTAATGATGAGGTTGATGATAATAATTTGTTACAATGCATTTTTCACAAGCAGGTCTAAAAATGCTTTACTAAAAGAAGTAATGATAATTATCCTCCATCTTTCAAAGGCAACATGAACCACAGTACAGTATGGTTTATTATTGAATGTGTCCAGTGCTTCCTATAGCAAGTCCTGTTTTCAACTTTTTGTTAGTTTCTCTCCCACTACACCTATTCAGGGTGAAACTGTGAAGGCGGATGTCTTCTGGGGTGTGATTTTTCTTTTTTGTATTGGAAGTTTCTGATGAAATATTTCAGCTCTCCAAAATATACGGAAAAAATATATTTTTTTACGAATGGTGAAAGAAAAGTCTGGCAACTTTATCTACAGAAAGTGTTGCCACTATCCCTCATTTGAAGCAAAGACTTGAAGTCTTGTGTCACTATACTGTCAGAGAAAAACTGCCTAATTTCTAGGCCTCTTGAGAGTGGCATGAGCATGTCTGAGCAGCCAAATTCCCCTCAAAATTGGCTGGCAATGAGCATGCTAGAGCACAACCTGCCATTGCTATCAACTAATCCTTTAGGGCAAGTGAGAAGGGTCTTGGATGAAGAGATTCCAGCTTTGCCAATGACACAGATAGGTAGGTATCAAGGTGAAGACAATGTATCAATCTTTTCTCAGATTTTTCAAACTAGGAAATTACTTGCGAACGCTGTTAAAAAGATTGTGTTGAGGCTGCAAAAACAGGAAGCCAAAGTCAAATAGAAAGAAAAAATCAGCTGTTAAGGTTCTCTTTGTAATCCTATGCCAGTCCCTTTGTGCAGATTTTATTATTATGATCCATTTTTAATTAAATGATGCTGCTAATTTTTTCCCTAATTCCCCATCCTCATGTAGTGCACAGGATGGTTCTGCAGTTAAAATTAATGAAGACTGTATTGTGAGGAAAGCCCATGGCTATTCATTTCTTGCCACATGTGTGCTGGTAGCTGAAAGACATGCAATAAATGAGGCAATGTGTTACAAAAAGGGAGGAAATTGCATGGTGGATCAGGAATTCAGCTACTGGTTTGCATACCTGCTCCTGCTGTTGAATTTATGTATGATGCTGCCAAGTCATTTTCAGCAGATTTTTCACTGATCGATGCTAACTGCATATCCCAGCTTCCTGAGCGCCTACCTCAGCACCTAGAAGCTCAATCGGTGTCGATGTTGCACATGCAGAGCTCCAGGTTCAGCCAACAGAACAATTTTAACATCTGAAGAGATTCCTCGTTCTCGTGCTTTGGAGACGCCAAAAGCAGGCACTCATGTAGGTGGGCATTTTTCTTTCCCCCTGCTGTGCTGTGCTATGTCTACCACCTTTTCTTTTTCCCCAGGAAAAGCTGGGGAGATGTCTGAATGCCTCTGAAGGATAAAGGAAAGCCTGAATGTCTCTTCCCGCAGATAAATAAGGAACCTGTGTGACTCTATGGGAGAAGATGAGACTTTCCCAAGCTAAGCGAGGGTCCATGTGGAGCCAGCTGGGAGAAACACCAGCCATGGGAGCATATCCAAACAAGCACTTGTCTCAGAGCCGCATCCCAGCTGTCTGTGCTCTCAGGAGATCTGGGACAGCATATCTTTTTTGAGCCTGGATCTTTAACAGAAGAGGCATCCTCTTTGCAGGATTTCCTCCGGGGGAGAGTGCGCCCCCAGAGGTCGCAGGGCCTCCGCTCCGGGTCTCCCTGTCCTGTTCTGCAAGTCAATATGCTCATGTCTGGGCTGGAGGCAGAAAGGAGAGAGGACCTCCAGGTGTCCAGCTCTCCATTCAGACATGACCATGGCACAGCCTCGTAGGGCCCAAGGATAAGAATGAGGGCAGCATGAAGATGGTCAGGGAGAAGACAGACCCTCTACCCCTTGGGTGTCAGGAGGGTCGCTCTTGTCCCTCTATGTGCTAGAGCAGTCAGCAGTAGAAAGAAGGTCCAAGGGCCATTTTGGATTCCTCTGCCTGCTGTTGCCTTTGCCAGGTGAGGCACGGGGTATGCAGCACTGTGAGTGGGGATCTTCAACAGGCGTTTGTGCCCAGGAAACCTGCCCTGGAGCATGCCGTAAGGCTTGGGAGTAAAAGAGGCTCTGAGAAAGGTGGGCCTTGTTGTAACGCTTCCCTCCCCGGGTGCACTAGGCCACCAGTCACACAGACAGGACCCTTGAACTATCTGCAGAGCTGGTAGAAAATAGGAGAACAGGCAAGTCGCACTGGACATATGGAGGAAGATGAGTGACCCAAAGTCTGTGAAATCCAAACATTAAGAAACAATCTCAGAGCTGGTCAACTTCTCTCACCTCCTTTCTATTATGGCAAAGGGAAAATGGGAAAGGAAGGGAAGGGAAAGGAAGGGAAGAACAGACTATTTCCTTCTATTCCACATAAGTTAGGGTGCTGAACTTGCTATTTTTTTTCTTATGTGCAAAAAGGAGTGCCTATGTTTTGGGGCTGTTTCTTCTCTCCCTTCCCCATCCCCACTCCTGTTATACTGAAGTCTATTCAAAGCCCAGATAGTGAGTGCTGGACGCCTGGAGAACCTGCAGCTAAGGAAGCTGTGCAATGATCTCTCAGCAAGACGCAGGCGAGCGAGCAAGAAATAATGTCCTTATCGCCTCCCTGGCACAGCAAGCGGAGTGCCAAGAGCACAGCAGACCTCTAGGCTGAGAGCAAGCGAGCAACAGCAGCGCCGCGTTTTCCCAAGGCCATGTTTCGAGATGGAGCTGTTGCAGCCTTAATAAAAGCTGCGGCAGCCATGGCAAACGTGACCCGCTCCATTATTGAATTGTGAGGTGCTGTTTTGTTTTTGCATTTAATATTGGTAATTATGCAATTTCTAGACAAGTTCCTTGTCATAACCAGGACGACGATGCTGACAAAACAGGCTTTAAATAAGCACTTGTCAAAGCAACAGCTATTTTTGTTTGCCCTATTTAGCACTATGTTTAAGGTCTACAGTGGAAATCTCAGATAATTTTAAATACATGGTGCAGTTTCACTCCTTTGTAATACTCAAAATCTCATATGCTTTCACAATAAAAGTGATCAGAACATTTTGGTGCTTCCTGCACCAAAGGCTATAGTTTTTGCAAGACCAGCTTGAGAGCTAGGAATTACAGGCAAGCTTTAAGGCCCATGAGCCCTTCTTCAGGTTGCAAGAGCTATTGGACAGAAAAGATTCAATATCCTGCTGTTTCCCATCTCTGAAAACTTCAGAGGATTTTCCAGGGGAAAAAGGAAGAACAAAACCACTAATGCAGGACTTAACAGCCCTGTTGTTCCTCATATAAGAGCCAAACAGAAAGTAATCTCAAAGATTCCTTGTTCATAATTAAGAAAATGCTAGAAAACCTTTTCTTCTTTCAGAAATCCTCTTTAAGGTAATGGTCTCCAGGGTTGTTCGGTACTGGGCTGTCCTATTTGCCCAGCCTCAGAAGCAAGGATCATAGGTATAACACATTACAACACAGCACATGACAAGAGCAATCCTTCAAACCCTGGTTTCTTACCCTGTGTTCTGCGCTATGAAAGGTTAAGTCTGTGGCTTAGCTTTATTGGACCAAAACAGGGATGACCCCAGCACAAAATGCATGGAGGCTCACTTTTTGGCTAAGGAAAGGTAGGAGAGACCAGCTTTGTAGGGCTCTGATGGTCATTGAGGAGTGCTTCCTTTATGAAATAAAAATGCCAGCCCAGCAGAAAAGGACTGCAGAGTAACATGTGGGAACATTTTCGTACTGGTTTGTTTAGGCTATTCCTCCCTGCACAAGACTGGAGGCTTCCTAGCCTGTCCTAAATGTTTGTGGTGTGCTTCTGTCTAGTTTCTGAAGCTCTACTAGAACCTACATTTAAAAAATAAAAAAATAAAAAAATAAAAAAAAAAAAAACATGGGGAGAAGGAATGATCCAAGTAAGAGGATCCTTTCTGCCTTTTTGCAGAGGACAGTAGGAGTTACAGCATGCAGGGGTCCTGTGTTTTGAACAACACCTTGCTTTCCCTCCCTCTCATTTCTACCAGCGGATACGAGAGAGACAGCCAAAGCAAACATAACACATAGGAAATGGTCTGTAAATCCAAAACAAAAGAGGTTTTCTTTTATCAGCTGTTTCCTGTTGTCAAAGAATAAAATATTGCTTTAACCTTTTTCTTTCCTTTTTTTTTTTTTTTTTGGTGCATGCAGTATGCATAGAAATGTGGTCAGTTATTTAATTTCTTAAGCACAGTTCACTTTTATTCTGTTCATTAAAATAATTCTGGCATTAAAACAGTACCATCTGTGTCCATTTGTTCCCACTTCATTCCCTCTCTTCTCTGGAGCATGAGATAAAGGTAAGTCAGTAGCTTAACAGGTTAGGAAAAAAAAATCCAAAACTTAGCTTGAAGTGATTGAATGAAATGGCACCTGCTTTCTTTCTGCACTGAGCCTCCTCCGCTTTGCCTTTGGAAGTGCACACAGAGGTGGGCATGAGTGCAGGGTGACCCGGCGTTCCCAGAAATCGCCGGCTGCCTTGCTGCTGCTCTCTGTCTCCTCACTCCTGCAGCACTGGTCACTCACAGCTCCAAAGGGTGAGCTAAGAAGCTGAGAATAGCCTCTTTTCTGATAATACAGGGCTGCGTTTATAAAGGCGATGCTCTGGCATCCCAGATAAGATGCACGCAGGCCCCTCTGGTTGTGTTCCCAGCATCCCGAATCTCTCTCTGCTGGGTGAAAGGGCTTCCTGGTTTCACACTAGCATTACTGAAAATGCTGTTGCAAGAGGAATTGTTGGTGGGACAAAATGAATCTGATGAAACCACAGTCACGTGGTTGAACGTGAACAAGGACTATGTAGTACAGCAGATTTTGTTGTATTTCCAGAAGTACAGCAAGTAGAATGGAGGCTATAGGAAGGACCTGCATCTGGCCCTCCTGGATGCACACACATTATAGGAAAGTGGAACAGCTCCTAAATGTGTAGGGGCCACTAACTTGCCAGGCTGAAATTGTTGGCCTAGAAAGTCAGAAATAATCTCTGAGCCGGGGTAATCATCCCGCCTGACAGAGGTTAGCACATGAAAACTCAGCTAAAACACTGGCTGTAGCTCTAGCCTGAGTAGGCCCTTTCTTTGGGAGCACTCTCAAGGGTGTATTTTGTAGGCTGGGTGCCATTCTCACTGGCAACACTTGTACTTGTGTATTATATGATTATAACACTTGTATACACATACAGCTTCCAACATCACCAACGGGGCAGGGATACACTTCTGAACCCTGGCCAGCTTGTTTCCTACTGGAAAGAAGGACAGAGTCTGGGTAAGTGTTCATATAACACATACATTCCAGACTATGGAAAACGGTGGGCAGCGGTGGGAGGTAGAAATCAGTCCCAAACCCTGGGATTATGTCCTCTACCTCAAGAAATGGTGTTAATTGAAAAACACTCCATAAAGTGGTATTTCCTGCTACTCATGTGGCTCCTCCTCTTGTGATCAGCGCCTTACATCACGAAAGAAAGGCAACAGCGTTGTGTGTCTTCACAGGACTGAATACTTGGTGGTACCTTCAAAGGAAAAAAAAATGGAAGATGTGCTACAGTGTTCTCTGCAGAAACTTGCCATGGTTGTATTAAACAAGTCTCACCTGTGGTGCTTCTGTGTCTTCCTCAGTTTATAAACTGCAATGGCATCATGATATAGTTAAAGAGATGCAGAATATTTTGGACAAGATTAAGGCACAGGAGATTAATGTATGTTGACGTTTGGTTTCCAGCCATGGTTTAGCATATGTTTACATACATGATTTTAAATTCTGGCGTAAATAGGGCATAGATATGAGCTGATAACCAGGCTCCTGGATAAAATATGATGAGAAACACTAGCTGCTTTGAGATTTGATAATCACATACTCTAGCAAGCATTGATTAGAGCATCATCAACCTGCCTAAAGTATTAGATCTAGATATATCCTAAACAGATCCTTGTTTTTGGAGTATTTAGAAGGTGTTAAGCTGTTTATATGAAGTAGGATACTCTTCATCATGAAAGAAATGCACTCAAATCTGTTTTTTTAGGATATGTTATCATCTGATTTTGATCAGAATAAGCCAAGAAAACCTGAAGTAAACAGTAACTTAATCTGAAATAGAATTGTTCCATTCTAACTCTGAAGTTAGAATGGAACTTTTTTGAGCTTACAACTCAACTTACTCAACTTTGAGCTTACAACACAGCTAAATGGTCTGTCAGGGCTCCCACAATTCATATGAGATTTTTCTTATACCTCCAGAAGCCTGCTTACCTTCAAAGCACAGGACTGTTTTCTTGATAGCAGTTGTGCTGAATCACATTCAAATAAAATGTGTCTTATCCTCAGTAAGCTTAAGTTATGCAGCAAAAGTCTAGAGACATGACTTTTAAACTTTCAAGTCCTTCCCAGTCAGGACTCACAGTCCTATTGCTTAACTCTTAAATAGGAGTTAGGAATCTAAACAGTCAGTTGGGTCTAGGTCCTCAGTACATGTTGGATGTGTATCTTGCATAATTTTGTTCTTGCTTTTCATTAATTTCCACTTCTTTCCCCTCTGGATTTCTTTGGGAATGGGATCTTCTCAAACCCTGAATGTGCTGTGCTCTGCAAAAGAAAGGTGGTACAGATGATGCCTTCAGCTGGAACAAGCAGAAAAAGAATTTCTGGAAACAACTGTTAAAAGAAAATTTTCCTGAGCTACTTTATCATGATATTCATCTGACCAGCAAAATGAACTGGTGTTCCACAAAATCATCTTGAATTATTTCAACTTACTCATCAATGACCAGGACAGTCATTGTCAAAGCACAGAGTGCCTCCTCAGCAAGTTTGATGATATAAAACTTGGAGAAGTGGCTGATGCACCACAAAACATGCGAAGGGACCTTGGCAATCTTCATAGATGGGCAGAGAGGACTTTATGAAGTTCAATAAAGGCAAGTGCAGTGTCCTGCACCTAGGGAGGAATAACCCCAAGCACCAGTACATAGTGGAGGCTGATGTGCTGGAGACCAGCTCTGCAGAGAAGGACCAGGGCGTCCTGATGGAAAGGTTGGCCATGAGGCAGCAATGTGCCCTTTTGGCCAAGAAGACCGATGGGATCTTGGCCTGTATTAGGCAGAGCGTTGCTAGCTGGTCAAGGGAGGTCATCCTCCCCCTCTACTCAGCTATCGTGATGCTGTGTCCAGTTCTGGGCTACCTAGAACAAGAGAGACATGGAGCTACTGGAGAGAATCCAGCATAGGGCTACAAAGATGATTAGGATATTGGAGCATCTCTCCTATGAGAAAAGACTGAGAGAGCTGGGCCTGTTCAGTCTGGAAAAGAGAAGACTGAGAAGGGATCTCATCAGTGTATACAAATACCTTAAGGGAGGGGGTCAAGGGAATGGGGCCAGGCAATTTTCAGTGGTGCCCAGCAAGGGAACAAGAGGCAACGGGCACAAACTGAAACACAGGAATTTCCATCTGAGTAAGAGGACAAATGTTTTGACTGTGAGGGTGACAGAGCACAGGACCAGGTTGCCCAGAGACCTTGCGGACTCTGCTTCTCTGGAGATACTCAAAACCAACCTAGACTCAATCCTGTACAACCTGCTCTAGGTGACTCTGCTAGGTGACCTTCCTTGCAGGGAGATTGGACTAGATGATCTCGGAAGGTCCCTTGCGACCTGAGTTATTTTGTGATCCTGTGATTCTGTAATCAAAGTGCATCTGTGGTAATTTCTGTGACTTGCATGGGTCATGCCAGCCTGCAAAGTTGCAACTGCACTACTTTTTACAGCAAGAACAGTTGGATGTGTATGTATTCTTTGTATGTGTTACATGTCCATAACTAATGAAAAAGGTTTTTTTTTACTAGATTAACCAAAGAAAAGAAGTTTCTCTATTCCTTCCCTAACTCCTCTATAACACTGCATATATCTTCTTCTGCCTATGCCAGAAATATCTGTCTTATCACAGGAAAAAAAGGAGCCTCTTGTAAAATACTTATAAATTTTGTAAATGTTATCTTAAGCTTTTTTTTCCAGGAGACATGTCATTGAATGCATGAACCTGTAAAAAAAACCCTCAGGGAGCAGAAGGCTGAAGGTGCCACTGGGTTTTGACTTGAAATATTAGACACTTATTGATCATATTTATCACTTCATAGCACAGAGAGAAAATGCTAAGTGGAAATTCTTATTTTTTATTAAGGGAATGTCTAGGCTTCATTCTTTCCAGTCTTGAACAGTACAGCATTATAGTATAACTGCTTGTTCTTGGCAGTAAATTCCTCCCCTAAAGCAGCATATATCTAGCTCTGTAGCCTTTTAAAACAATAGTGGGTCCAAGCAAGTTATTGAATCTATCCAAGCACTGTCATTTTAACCGGGGATCCTTCCAGTTAAATGAGAATATGCCAACATTCATGGTCCTTGTGCCTGGATCGGTGCCACACAGACAGGACAACACTCCATAGAAACAGGTTGGAGAGGGAGATTTTGGGAAACTTGCAAAAACAGAAAATAAGAACTAGAACATCTTTCCTTCCCTCTTGAACTGCATTCTCATTTCAAAGGCAGGATTATCCTTTCTCAATCGAGTGTTTGGAGCCTGGTTTGAAACAATTATTATCATTCACATGAACCACTTTATTTCCCATTTAATACTGTGTAGCAATAGCGATTGAGAATTCATGTCTCCCAGGCATGGGGTAAATGAGTGCAAATAAAACATCTCACCACTGCTGTTCAAAGAAGTGGCCTTTTATTTATTCTCACAAGGATAAAATGTCATGTCTTCATTTTGCAAGGTTACTGCATGTAAAATTCAGAAAAGGTTTTGTAGCAGGACTCAGATCAGCCCTAACACTGCAGTGAATTGATGGATCAGCTGCCACAAAATATTTATACTTAGCCCAAGTATATGTGCTCCTGGAGGTGCAAAAAGGAATAGTGGGGTCTCAAGACCCCACTACAAGCAATGTCAGTCTGAGTAACTAAGAGATTTTCCCTTTATGTTAAATACCAGTCAAGAAGAAGGGAAAGAATTATTTCAGCCCATCTCAGGCATAATGTGCAAAGTATGATATACCGGGCAACACTCTGAGGCCTCAGTTCCTCAGCTCTGATGAAGAGCAACTCAAGACGCTTGGCAGCCTCACTGGCATTCACCTCCTGCCAAGGCTGGCCGAGTGCCGGCCAGGAAGAGCATCCTGAGAGCTTGGTCCAAGCAGCTGATGGTAGCTGGTAGGCAGGTATGCAGGGGGGCGTACAGCCAAGTGTGTCTTGGTCTCTGCAGTATGTTCATGTTGCACATCTACTGCTCTCTGCACTACGCGAGGAGCAGACAGAGCCCTGGGTCTGCTCCTTTCCCATCTCTCTACACCCACAGCCCAGTACGGTAAACATTGTCCTTGGCAGCTGTACTTTCCACTTGGGCTGTGGGAGCCAGGAAGAAGCAAGACAGGGATGCTCTTTCCCAGAAAATGTCTTCCATAGAACTCCCTCTTTTGGCAGGAGATCCTTCCGATCTCCATCTACCTCCACAGAAGTTTGCGGTTCAGACCCAAGAAGAAAAATTGCTGGTCTGTTCGTTCCTGGGCCAAAGAGAAATATTTGGATCAGCTCTCAAAATTCCCTCAAGGGGCAAATGAATGCTCTATCATTAAGCTTTCTCATTTTCTCCACCATATTTCCTGGACAGCCAAAATTTGGTGGTAATTACTCATAGGTGCCTATGAAAAGGAAAGCTCATCGTACCTAGTGTTTTCTATGCGCCATCTTGATTTTCCAACAGCACCAAAAGGGGATGTTTCTTACTGGTAGCTTTTCTCAACATGGAGAAGAGAGGAATGGGGGTGGGGCCTTTTTTTTTTTTTTTTTTTCCTGCAATTGATGATTTTTGCCAGAGGATGTATTGCTTTTCTCTTAGTCCCACGCTGTGGCTTTTTATTTTTAGGCTGTATGTTGGCAATTGGCAATCATGATTGCAGCCTCTCCGAGCACTGCTTCGGGTGACATTCATCTGGAGAATGTTGAAACATAGGGGAAATAATTATAAGCAGCAGATGCAAGACATTTTTCACCCCAAAGGACGCAGAAGAAGCCAGCACGACTTTGAGACATGAGGGTTCACCTGAGGATAGTGCCAATCACCTTATCAAGCTAGTATAAATGCCTCAGACAGATAGATCTATGTGACACAGCAATATTGGAGTAAATAGAATTAGTTACCAATCTGCTATCTCAACAGTGTATTTAGAATTGGATCAATTTTCCATTCCTGAGATGGACCAGGCTTGCCTTCCCTGCCAAACCACCCTACGTGGCTGGAGCAGCACATGGCTACACAAAACCACTTTGGATCTCCTGATCTTTTAGGCTAGACCCAGCAGAGACTCAGGCAACATTAAGAGCACACAGTTACTTAGTACCTCGGTAGAAGAGGAATAGCAACAGCAGGACTAAGCCTGGGAGTAAAATTCTTCTCCCTGCTGTGTTTCCAGCTATGTGGACACTGAAGGGAGAGCACCAGGGAATCTTCTCTTGCTAGTTCTTTAATGCAAATTTGGTGGTATTTCACAGCTGCAGCAGAGTCACCAATAACTCACCATGACTCAAAATGAGCAGGCCAAGCTCAGGGCTGCTGTAGGCAGGTGACATCTGAACGTCCACTTGAACCAGCTTTTGAACTTAGAGCTGTAGAATACTTCAGATTGGGAAAGACTTTCTGGTCCAATCCTGTGTTCAAAGCAGGCCAGCTTGAAAGATGGAAGAGTTTTGAATGGTGTGTCTCCTGAGCCTCGAGCTCCTGCAGTCCTGCCTGTGAGTCTCAGCAGAAGGCTGCCCTGGACCCCTCTGCATGTCAGACTCCAAGGAGAGAGACAGGCTCAGGTTTGAGCGTGCTGCCTCAGGCAAAGCATTGAATTACTATAATATGACATATTTGGACTCATCCTGGAAATATATTTGCTAATTTCAGGTGTCACAGAAAATGAAAAATGACCTTGCTAGGGATTTTCTCAGCTCCCATATTGCCATGGTCCTCATTGCTTGACTGCTATTAAAATTATAGCCACCGAAGCTTTGCTATTGCCACTTTGTTTAAAGCTGAGTAATGAAGGACCAGCCTGCCCAGCCGATCCACTGTGTCTCCATATTTGCTGGGACTATAAGGCCCCGGAGTGCAGGATCAATGTACTTACATGATGGAGAGAAAATCTAAAGGAATCTGAGATTGTGCAAACCTCCCAGAGCACATAGAAGTTTAGCCATCAAGTTGGAGTTAAAAGACACACACTATTTCAGGATCTTTTTTTAATTTAAGGGTGAGTAGAGCTAGCTGGCTAGCTAGTCAGCTATCTGCCCAACCATCCCAGCACGCTATTTTTTGCAAAGACACAGACATATATATTTACATGCGTACATACCTACATATGTCAGCACTTTTTGTAACCCAGCATTTATAGGATGCAAGCCTCCACCCAAAGCTAAATCTGACATAATAAACCATCCATACATTCAGAAACATTCATGGTATACATCACAATTTGCATAGGAGCTTTTGCTGTTTCTGCCTTTGAAAGCAAGAGTTCTGTCCACATTAGTCTCATCTCATTATTTCATATTTGCCCAAGGGCATTTGGGTTACAGGTGCTTTGCTCTGGCCCACTATAGGACTCTTTCTCACTCATTGCTATCAACTGCAGGAGAACTTGGAGCACTGGGGTGAACGGGGGGAAATAGAGTCAAAGGCACTGCAGCTTTACTGGCACTCAGGCAATCTCTCCTCTGTCTCCCCTAAAGCAATCAGGTCCCAGCCTGAGCTAAAGCATAGCTGTGCCAGCAAGCACAGGTTCAAAGTGCAAATAAATACGTGCTCGAGGGCTCCCTGTGGGGATGGAAGGTGAGCAAAAACAAAGGTAAAGACATGGTAAACATACCCATCCTGTCTGGAAAGAAGAACAGGTTTGCATAGGATGGGGAGCCTGGAGAACGTATCACAGTCCTGATTTCTGAATGCTGCCAAGTTGTCTGAGTCTCCATTCTTCTTACAAACAAAATGCATATATCTAATTGAGAAGGGAGGGAGGTTTATTTAATTAATATTTGTAAAATATTTTTACTTAGGCGTAGCCGAATTCAGTCTCTGTGCTGAGGTTTTCGTTGAGGTGCAGAAGGAAGACTGTGTTAATGTCCGTGAATGAAAAACCACCATGCTCACCTCAACTCCAGAGTCTTCGCCTGAATCTTATGTGGCATCTTACTTAGAGGAGGTTTTCTCTATATGTGCATAAACATATATCTGCTCTCCAAACAGCAGGCATGTGGCATCAAAAGGAGAGCAAGCAAACTGGGAGGGAAAATGCTATTGTTGTGGGTAAACTAACACTTCTATCGGGTGAAGATGGATATTTTCAGTTTTCCCAGATGTAGGTCCATTCAAACGAGCACGAAAGCAGAGCACTCTGCTAGATGTACACTTTTTTTTTTTTTTTTTTCTATAGAGACAGATGGATCTTGTTATACTATTCTTTTTCAAATGGAGACTCCAGCGTGAGGACACTGCAGGCCCGTTTTGGGATCCCAGGTCCTTGGAGAGTGAGAGAGAGAGTTCCTCATCACAACAGCAAGGACTCCCCACTGCATTCAGATGTTGCTTGTGAAAAGCAAAGTGAGTGAAGTTTTGCTTTGCTTGACTGAGCTTTACCGTACCAGTTATTGTTAGGAAAAGTGAAGAGATACCTACCACATCTCCTGGGAAAGCAAGAAGGAGCTTGCTTTGGAAGAGACGGCTATTATACAGAAGCTCTCAGCATAGCTCTCTATTTTTGGCTTTATATATTCATGTCTGCTTGAATTTCCCCTGCAATAACAGCTTTGTGATTAAATGAGTAGAATAAATGGCTTCGCAGCAGCTAGGGATGGGCAGAAATGTAATTATTCATTTATTGATAGATAGTGACGTAGGTATTGATTTATACAGGATATTAAATGTTCTGGAGGAGGGGAACGAAAAGCTATTAAATTTTTAAAGGAGGAAATATTGCCACCTTGTTTTCCACTTTTAAGCACCCATAGGGAGAATGCAATTCTGTTAATGTTAAATTATTTGAATACTGTGAATTTCTTAGGAATCTTCAGTACCGGCTGCTACATGTGTAAAAGCTTTCTTAGAATAAATCAAATCTGTTAAAAAAAAATAAAAGAAAAAGAACTACAAGTGCTTTTTTTTGACTCACCTATGGCCCTTGTATAAAGGAAATACAGCCAAACGGAGAGTTTCATAAAGAAATATATCCATCCGTCTACCTACACAGACATCTGTTTCTCTGTTGCTATGTGGATAATACTACAATCGCTGTACATTGCACTTTCGTAAGCAGGGAGCAGATGAGGCAGGAAGCCCCTCTGGCAAGTAGCCCACAGCCCTTCATTTTCTTCTTTTTTTTTTTTCAATTCAGCCAGGTCTTCCATGGAACAGCCATAGATGTCCATAGAACTTGCTTTGTGAGCAGTCTTCTGCAAAGTTTTACTATTTTTGCTGCTGCAAAACAGAATGCTTCTCATACGTGTGTCCTCTGATGGGGTGGATGTTTCTGGTGCACATTTTCAGCGATGCATGCAGAAGTAAAACAGCAGATATTTCTCTCCATGTGGAATGCTGGCATTGATGGCTGGGGCTGCTAACAGCCTACCCAACAGGAACGTGCCAGAGTTTTGCTTCTGAATAGTTTTCATGTTCAGTATGGCCTCTTTGCACCTCTTTCAACTTTCTCTTCAGGCCTCCAACTAAAGTTATTCTTTTTTTTTTTTTTTTTTCTTTTTCCAGAAAAAGTGATTTATCAAATACAAGCAACCTTCAACAAGTAAAGCACTTGTTTTCTATAGATGATCTTCTCTGTTTCTTGGGGTGGAAAGAAAGTATTGGGGTCAGGGTTAGGATAGAATGAGTGCCTCCCTCTTAGAAATAAGAATATCCACACAAGGGAAATAACTGTTCTAAGGCCAGTCAGTGCTCTGCTCTTATTCCCACCCCTTCCACAGATGTCCTCAAAATCTGTGAATTTGACAATCGGGAATCAAGACGTTCAGAGCGATTGTGTCACTCATACATCAGTTGTAACTAGATTATAGGGCTATAATCAATCAGAAATTTTCTTACCCACTCAGCACTCCTAAGTACAAATTTCATGTTGCCTTTTCACCACTGGTTAAGAAATGCTAAACACCTCTGTATTTTCTAACGTGCTAGCATATTTTGAGGTACAATGGTCTGGACAAAGCCTGGAAATCCTCAGAACAAGATCTGAACAAGATTTTTCTCCTTTTTTTTTTCTTTTTTTTTCTTTTTTTTTTTTTTCTGAAAACATAATGAATTCATGCTCTTAAATGGGGATAAAGCTGAAGAGAAATTGTAGTGAAATACATTCTCTTGGGAAAATGAGTGGAAGAATTTTAGAATTACATTGAAAATGTTCTCACTGCTGAACCTCACATTTACAGATTTTTGTCAGTAAAATTTCCATAACCATTTCCATGAAGGTTTTTTATTTCAAAAGTTACAGTATTATGCAATTCTCCTTCCAATATAATGTAGGTCAATTCAGAAAGAAATAGTTTTACTGTATAATACTTGATATATAATCTATCCACCCATCTGTCTATATGGCTAGAAACACTTTCTTTGGAAACATGAATATCTTCTGCATACACACAACAATGCTAGGTGTCTGTGTGCATTTCAATTCAGTGTTTTCCACCTTAACCTTCTTTCTTGTTTGCAAGTCAATGATATTGATGTTCTCTATTTTCAAACTTTTCCCTTGTTTTAAATGTATGTCAACAGAAAAAAAAGTCAGCTCCTTTAACATATAGCACAGCTCCATCTCTAATTCAAGTTCATTAATAAAAGATAAAGATTTGCATTTAATTATTTCAGATGAATGCCTAACAATACTTCATATGTGCTAATTTGGCACATAACTGAGAATACATTTCTCACATCCCATTTCTTACAGAAGCAAAAAAAAACAGGTTCACTTTCTCCCTCCTCCAAAGCGATTTGAAAAATACTTTCTTTACAAATGCTTTCACATTTCTTCCAGTATTTTACATTCCTATGACCTACATACCCTCTAGAAAGACACTGTGTCTAAGGTCAATGAAACATGAAAACGAAACCCTGAGAGCAGCCACAGAAACTACCTTTTACTCACCACATCTTCTGAGAGCAGTGGTTAAGTTTAGCAGCCATCTATTATTGAAGAGAGCAGGACACTTCAGTCTAGAGAGACATGACTGGGCCAAGACAGTACTGTGCTTGAAAACCACAAATGACTGGAGAAGGTGTAAAGGGAAGGGTTATTTGCTGTTCTTCATACTGTAAATGGGATACCCAGTGAACTAATCTAGGAGAGGAATTAGACATATCAAAAGAAGCCACCAGCAAATTCTCACACTGTAAAGTCATAGCCACAAGATAGCTGGATGGCAAAAGGATAAGCAGGTTGAAAAGTTTATTGCATAAATTAATGGAAGTAAGATTGATTAAACATGATAAGGATAAACATAACCAGACACAGCAGGAGAATATGAATGCAGGATCGTTATTTACTGTTTCTCACTATTTTATTAGGTCTCCAATAGCTTTTTTTTTGTTGTTTTTCAGTTGACCAGGCAGCAAGTCCTTACAATAATTACACATGTGGCTAAGCTCTGGAACTGATTGCTACAGGATTATAGGAAGGCCAAAAGTGAAACACAATCAGAAAGTGATTGGACAGGCTGAGAGCAGAGGAGATGCTTGAGGGATGTTAAACATAATAATATAAAGACATCTTTCCACTGAGGTTGTCAGGAGCTGGAAGGTTGAGCCTGTATTCACCCTTTTCTTATATAGTTTCCTGAAGCATCTGCTCTTGCGGGCTGCTAGAGGCAGCTTTCTGGGCTATTTCGTCTGATCCTGCTGGACGTTTGTGGGTTTCTATCCAAATGATCAGTAGTGAAGTGGCATTTGGATTATCATTAGAACAAAAATGATGATGAAAGACAGTGAGACAACAAAGATTGTTCATAGTCCTCCTACAGCCATAGCTTGTTTACAGACTTGGAGGGAGACAGCACATCTATATGTGCAATATATGCCTAAGGGATCTGGTCACTGAACTCCCCAAAGCCTCAGTCTTAACTGTTTCTTTTGTTTGTTTTCCTATCTGAAAGTTTTAGCTGCAAGATTTGTACTGAAGTAACCTAACTTGCTATAGCTCTGTTGAACCATTATGAAAAAAAGTGTAGGTTTAAGAGTCATTTTTCATTCAGAATGGCTGTAAGAAACATTAAGCATGTCCCTCCTGCGAAGACCAACAGGGCATTTTGAGGGAATTCAGATACTCTGCACCCTGGAGCCTGGGCTGAAGGTGGATATTGGGGTGAGCTTGTTTGTTTGAGCAGGAAAGAAAGCAAAGGTGTACGGGGAATAACGGAGCCAGAGAGCCTGGTGAATATGTGGGTTTGGCAGCATACACCCTGCGTTAGGTTTGGGCTGGGGTAGTTCCTAAGGAGGTTTGAAGTGAAGTATAGAGAAATGACCTCTTTTTTGTTGTTGTTGTTTTCTCCAGTGCTTAAAGCAGCAGGATTTCATACAGGCTTCCAAATAAACAGGATTTCATCAGAGGCACCTGATTGCATCACCCATTTCTCCTCCTAGCTGGAACAAGCCAGAAGAGTTTGCATTTTCATTAACCACTCAGTCTAGAGAGACAATACGGCATTTTACAGGGACCCGTGCAGCAGGCTTGCCAGCCAGGCTGCACCTGCAGCGCGTGCGCTGCATTTGGGCTCACGGCGAGGGGATTTGCTGACTGGCAAGGAGGGAAAGGGAAATTCCCACATGCCAAAGTGCATCTCACAGAGGTTGGGAAGGGGTTGCTTAAAAAAGGTAACCCCTGAAAAGCAGCAACGCAGGAGCTCTGTCATGTGAACTTTCCTTTTCCTTTATTTTTCCTGCAGGGCAAAAAAAAAAAAAAAAAAAAAAAAAAAAAAAAAAGGATCCTTTTTCCACTAGCATATAATGGCAAAGTGTGTTAAGCCCAGAGCTCTGACGTGGGAGTCTGTGAGAGAAGAGCAGTGCTGAGGCTGTAAGTGGAGGTGACAAGTTGATGGCAAATATTAAACATTAACAGTGAATATTTTGTTGGTATTTAACTTCAGGGTGTTTCATGTTAGCAAGCAGAAATCCAACAATCCCCCGCTTCCTCTGCTCCATACACCTAGGAGCCTGCAACGTGAGACGCCAGCTCCTTGAGGGTGGAAAGGGCTTTGTACAAGCTAATGGGGAGGGAAAGCTTGATAAAGCAAGGACAGGATCTCATTTGATGCCATGCTGAGAACTTAAAGTTGGGGAATATCCTGTATGTATGTGGGCGTGCTTACATGTACGTGGAGATATATATATATATATATATATGTTTATATATGGAGCTGAACCCAGAAGTCCCACTCACTTGGAAACTGAGGAAAGGCAATTTGCAGGAAGGTAGAGATGGCATTTTGGAGTGATTCAGGTGCAAGTGTATTTTGGTGTTTCCAGAAGTGCCCAGCTGCCTCTCAGTGAGGGAGCCAACACCTTCCTGAACTCCCCACACTTGGGAGCTGCCGGTGCGCAGGGGCAAGGTCGTTCCTGCGGCAGGACAGGAGGTTATCAAGGAAGCAGCTGCTCCGCTCAGTCTCGGCACCCAGGGGAAAAGGAGACCATGCCCCGCTCCCTTGCCCGCCTCCATCTGCGCTCCTGGCATGGGCAAATCAACACCCGGGCGGCTTTCAGCGCCCGCTGGAGATGCGCAATTTTGATCGCCCGCCACATCTCAGGAGTGCCCATTACACAGGCCTAATTGCTGCCCTGGCGCGGAGCCAAGCCAGCCCACAGGGAGTAGCGGTTTCCTCCAAAGGCTTTGGCGACCCGGCGGCGGGTGCCTGCGCACGTGTCCTTCTTGCTGCCTCTCCTGCTCGTCCTCACCTGCCGGGAAAGCCCCACGTTGCATGAAATGTGGGGAAAGAAAACACCGGGCTTAACATTCTGCTTGTGTAAGAGGAAACACAAACATGGGTGTATTTACAAATAACTGTCTCCAAACACGCAAGCGGTGCTGCTCCTTGGAGGAGGATGTTGTGGAGGGCCAGGTCTTCTGCTGGTGGGAACAGCTGCAGCTCTGCTGAGCTCAGCGGAGGGTGGGGGACTGATGGCATCTGAGGAGCTGGCTCCTGCATGTCCAAAGGGAAAGATGCATGCAGAGGTGCAGACCTCTGCCTAACTCTACTGATGGGCTCCCAAGTGGGAAATGGAAAATCACCATTGCCCTGGGAGAGCATTGAGAGCTCCCCAAAACAACCTGGCTCTGGGAGCACCCCTCCCGCTCCCACAACCTGACTTTGCAAGAAGTGATGCTCCATCCACTGATGTTATTCCTTCAGAAAATGCCACTTGCCGGCCTCAAGCGCTTTGCACACTGTGTATGAGACTTACTTCTGTCCGATCAGCAACATTTGCCATGTGTCCTCACTGGTGCCTTTTTGGGAGGTTTCCATGGTGGTAATGTGAAAGCCATGAATTAGAGGAAGCTCCAGTTTGAAAGGCGAAGCTCATTTCCATTGGACCTTGCACCACATGTAAGAAAGGATGCTCGGGAGCTTGCACCAGGTTAAGTCAAGTGGTTTCGAGATGCTCACCGCCAAACATCATGAGCTCATTTCTCTCTTATAGGCACCTGTGTAGGCAATACACCCATAAAGACCATGGCATCCTGTGTGTGCTGCCTTTAGGCACAGGGCAGAGCAAGGTCTCTCCAGTTTGCACATCACAGGGACCTCCACAGGTTCAGGCCATACACAGAAAACGTTTCTCATGCCTCCGGTGATGGAAGGGGAAGCGGCTGGCAAGTTGTGCCGTGTAAAACAGGCACATTCATTGGAAGCAGTGGGGCCTGATCTGCATTTCGGCAGCAGTGCCACCCTCCAGGTCAGCGGAGCTGCTCCCCTCCTAGGTGTGAGGTGCTGCCAGCGGGACCAAGCCCACCGCAAAAACATCCTCTCCAGCCTGCTTCTTGACTCACCCTGCCTCGTACGCTGCCGTAAGTCAGCAGTGACCCCATTAAGTCAACAGGCACCCACTCACATAAAAGCCATGCAAGTGGGAGGCCAATCTGAACCAGTCTCTTCATGGGGATGTTATCTGATTATTTACTACGCTGTTAAGTAACAAGTGCTATCCATAGCAAACTCAATAGCAAGCAGGCATGTGGTGCCGCTGACACACACAGCAATTTACTGCTATTATTTGAACATTTTACAACATTTTAGGGGAACAATTTAGTTTTTTAAGTTAAGCATGTTTGTGCTGTTGCTGGAATACAAAAGATCATTGTTACACTTGTTTTGTTTCGCACAGGTTTTGTTTGTCTTGTAGTTGCTTTTGGGGAGGGAGGGCTCTGCTCTGACAGGGAGCAGGTTTTCCGAGAAGCAGGAGCACAAAAACGCCTATCACTTGAGGGGCTGCTGAAGCATGAAGGCACCAGGCAATGCCTGCAGCATGCTGGGGACAGCACGTTCCTCTCCTTGCAGATTTTCCTTGTGGACTATCAGGACAATTGTGCCGAGGCCATGTACCGACGGAGAGGGACTGGCCTTCAAAACACTTGAAAAAGGGGTAAGGAGCCCATAAGGGCTTGGGTGTGAGCAATGCCAGGCATGTTTTGGTGCCTTGAGACAGGCTGTTCCCTCCCCAGCAACTTGGGCATGAATGGATGTGGGAAAGGACATATTGGTCTAAGGGAAGGCACAGGGTGTGAATTTGCACCTCTGCCTTTCCATATATGACCCAGTAATGAATTAATGGTAGAAGTTAAGTGGGTGATGGTTTGTGTGCCTGTTAGTGTGCAATGATGTGCAGCTAGAGTACCCGTAAAAGGGCAAATCATTCATCTTTTCAGGTTTAAATGCCTTTTGAAAAGACTTTTTTTTTTTTTTTTTTTTTTTTTTCCCTTTTCTTAACCTAGCAGGTCAGTATGCAGCCTCCAAAACCTGCAGAACTGGCTCCACTGAGGCCTTAGCCACACAGTCACTGTTCTTTCCCCCTCCCTGTCGTCCCTGCCATTGCCCACATATCCTATTCTGGATGAAGGATCTGGTTTGGTTGGAAATGAACCCAGACCCTGGCAATGATTAGCTTCCAGCTGCTTGGGTCCCTCTGGGCTGGGAGCTCCCTGCTGCAGCAGGTCTCTCTGCAAAGCCCAGCACCTTCAGGCTCCAAGGGAGACCTTCGTTGTCGCCTATACGGGCTCTTGGAAGGACTGAGGGGCAAAACGCTGGGCATCAATACCCCTTTTCTGTCTGCTCAGTGTCTACTCAGGAACCGCCTCTTGCTTCCTTCGAGCTCGGGGCAGGGTTGTATTCCTCCTCGTCCTGCTGCCTGCAGGTAACCTCGCCAAGGGTCTGACTTCGAGAGGAAGAGCAAGGAGCTAAGCAAGAGGACTGCTGCCCCTATGCTGCCTCTGCCTTTTGGACTCAGCGGATCCCTGCATTTCCCCGAGAGCGCCTCTCACAGAAAACACAAGGTCAGATGTATGCAGCTTTCCCGTCTCTTCCCTGCCCTCCTGCATGTTTGTCCTCAGAGGGGCTCATTTGTGGACCAGCAGGCCAGGGTTTGCCTTTGGAAAGTGAGAGGGGGAAGCGATGGCACAGGCCACTCACACTCAGCCTCTGCAGACTCGTTGCACTGAGCTAACTGGGTCATTTGCTTTCGGTAGCAGGGTTGTTTTTCTCCCCCCTCAAGTAAAACTGGCTTTTATGTAAATAATTTTTGGACCAGCTGCACTGAACTAATTATGTGGGTCATTCAAATTTCTGCTTCTGGAAGTAATTATGGCCTTTGGGAGTATACTGTATAATACCGATTTATGATTGGAGACTGAGAGACTTCCTTTTCTGCATGAATAGTATAAAGCAAAGTTAGCAAATCTTCCTTACATCCTTGGGGCTGCAGCGCGCTTCTCCCATACACACAGCTCCTATTCGGGCTAATAAGCATCTCCTTTCTCCTGCCTGCACACGCTGAGGCCTCTTGCTCTCTTGCTCCAGGTATACATCAGCAGCCTCTGCTCCGCCTTTTGGAGCATTGCTCCAGAATCCTTATCTACCCTTTCTCTCTCTGTAGAGTCTCATACTCCATTAACTCTCAGCTGGGGCATCTGTGAAAAATAGGGAGGAAGAGGAGATGAGGAGCAGCGGGGAAAGCTGAGTCCGATTTTCCAAAACGAAAAATTGGTTTTGGAAGGGCTACCTTTCGGCAATGACTGAGGTATCTCAGGTTTTGTTTGCAAGGAGCTGCAAGGTTGTGCCAGGGCTCTCCCACGCTACAGGCAGAAGAGAGTTTTGGGCTGAAAGGGTGGACAAGAGGTGGCAGCAGATGAGGCAGCGTCTCATCTTGGGGGTGCTGAGGGCCCTTAGCAGCCCTTAAGGGGGTAACACAGCCACAGGGCACACAGCTAGTGTAGTGCCACCTTCAAATTTTTGACCCAGTTGCCATTTCTTGATTTTTGGTTTCCCCTCCTGGATACAACTCGGGAAGCTGTCTCGGGAGCTTCAGCTGAGAGCGAGAACCAAAATGTGTGCTCTAAAGCAAAGCTGCGTAAAACCAGGGAAGGGGAGATGTTAGCCTAGAGACAGAGCCAACATCAATTCACAGAATGAATAGAAAGCGGAGAAGTGTTGTCTGTGTGTCTTATTTCTTTAAATTGAAACCAAAAATAAGATCCATGGAAAATATAAAAACAGTAATGAGATGACATATTTTTCAATCACTAGAAATAAATATCAAATTGAACACACAGACTCATAGGTTTCTCCAAGTTTCTTGAGCTCATCTTCAATTCACACCTGCACCTCTTAGCAACCTCTCCTTTGATATAGATTCCTTAACCATCAGTCTTACTCTTTCTTTTCCCAATTAGTTTATCCTACTGCAAGACAGTACAATAGGAGAAGTGGAGAAAACATGGTATCTGCTTCTATCATAAAGTTTAACTTTTTGTGCCTATTATAGTTAGTGTCTATCTTCACTCTTCTGATAGAAAAAAATCTGCCTGCTCCTATATGCTTTTTCTAAGCCTAGAGCAACAGGGTCCCAGACGCAGATAAGTGCTCCTAGGCATTGCTACAATAAATGCAACAGCAAGCAATAATGTTTCCCAGCTCAGAAAAATGACTGTAATTAGCTGTTCCATTAACATGTCTCAAGTATTAAAAAGCAATTAAATGGGAAATAGATGGAAACCAGGGGTAAGATGACCAGCAATAGGTACATTTTTTTCTGCTCAAACTTTCTTTTTTTCTAGTGGACAGTGATTAAAGCATGGGTGGAAAATGCAGATTTGCCACTAAGCACTCGACTGTATTTTCTGTTTAAAAACTACTCTTCACTTAGAATTTTCCCTCCAAAGTGTAGTTCAAACAAGCTTTAAAACATCTGAAGGTGAACCAAAACTTTCTATTTCAGGAAAGGATCCATCTGATACAAATTGAATATATATGCTTTTATGATTCACTCAAAAATATTAAAAATTCTCTTCAGTATGATTGAAAACAGCTTCTCTCATTTCTCCTGATTTTTGGAACTGGCAGCTAACCAAAACCTCTCTCATTTGCCTAACTGTAGAAAGCATCATTAGTCATGAATATGGTTAGATAGGGAATAGTTGGAAAGTTAGGTGCTCCAGAGATCAATATTAGACCTGATCTTATTTAACATTCTCACTAATGATTTGAGAGTGTATGTGTACTCTATATTAATTGTATTCATTGATGCCACTCAGATTCAGGAGGGTTGTGAACCCCAGTGGGGAGAATGGGAGATTGGATAAATGGACAGAAAATTAATATCCTTTCAAATGATCCAATTAGGGATGTTCATTTAGGGAAAAAAAAAAAAAAAAAGTGCTATTTAATAGTGCTGATGAAAATAGCCCAAAATGCAGATGTTAGCTAAAGGGAAATACTCAGTAATGAAGTTCAGGAAAACACTGGTTAACCCATGGCAGAAAATTGGAAAGGAGCCTGCAGTAGAATATATGGGCAAAAAGCATCTCACACATTTGGGCCAAATATTCACTGCAATGAATATGTTCAAAAAGAAGACATGCTCATGGGGAAAAGGTCCTTCAAGGCTTTCAGACTCAAAGTCCTAGACATGAACTCCAGTGCAGGAGGTGTCCACAAACCATCAGATGCTGTCAGGAAAATCTCTTTTTTCTTTATTTACCCTTTTCATGTATTTCACCAAAGCATGGGCTGCTGTCCCAGTGTTTGGGATAGCACCATAGACCTTTTGGGTTTAGTCCAGTGTGACTGCTTGTGTTTCCCCATGGACCTCACTGTTTCCTGCTAGTCTGTTGTGTCCCCTCGCTAATGAGTTAAATGATGCTCAGCTGGGCAGAAGTGACACGTTGCCAAAGCAAACGGACGAGCCCCTCCACGCCAGCCATGGGCCAGATTGCAGAGGAGCTCCCTCCTGATGCTGGGAGCTGTCAGGCTGCAGGAAGAAATCTTGTCCCTACTCATTTGCATCATTACTGGTATCATTTAAAAATGGAAGCAATGTTATGTGGACTGTTACTCGGAAAAAGTATCTCATACTATTGCAGGTGACGGGCAAATGGGTCTAGCAGGTCTTTTCCATATTTAATGCCTACCAGTTGTCTTCTGCCTTTGATCTTGCTAGAAATCGATGAGCTCGCCTAATCAATGAAGAGCAGTGCATATGGATTGAAGGCAGCTCTGTGGGTCTCTTTGAAGCTTCCAAATGTCAACTAAAACATCGTAAAAACTTTTCCAAAAGTATTTATTGGCTCGTCATTTATAATGAGACCTGTATGGAGTGCAAAAGACACAGATCATAATGTCTGCAAAAAGACAGGTGTCTGGAGCACTTATGTGAGACTTGTGGTAGGGCAGAAGTCAATATTCTTTATAGATACATAAATGATAGCTGAGGACAAGGATCAATTTTCCAGTGAGCCCAAAAACATTGCTCACCATCCTTTAGTTTTCATACCTCTCTGTGACAATCCTCCAGAACTGCTTTAAACAATCAAGAGATGAGATTTTTTAATTCTCACTGATTTTTTCTTCCATTTTTAGTTGTTTTCAGTTTTTCAGAAGAATCCTCCTCCTCTCTTCTCTGACCTTTAAACAAACCCAAACCTTCCTGTCTCTTCCCTCAGTTACTCTGAATTCTCCCCCAGGCTCCAACTCTCTCAATAACCTTGGGTGTCTCTCCGGCTGTCACCCAGGAGCCGGGTGCGTTAACATCATTATCTCCAAGTGCCAGGAAACTCCGTAAGTGATGTCCATAAAAGAGCGCTAACTTCCCCCCTCGGTGGCATGACAGAAATGCAAATTATGCTCTCTGTGACAGGTCGCACGGAAAGGGGTAAAGGGGCAGGTCTCAGGTGTGAGAGGGACCTGGGGACTAGCTCCACGACCGGATCCAAAAACAGCCCCATGGCTCTCCTGGCACTGTGAGCAGGAGATGATGTACCCCACTCAGCAAACACTGTCCATGAAAAGTAGTGAGGTGAAGACTGGGGCTTTCTGCTCCCCTTCTGGCATTTTGATCTCCCAATTAAAATGCTTGACTTCTGCAGAATCCTCTTCCTCTCCCTCCTGGTGAGCCGTGCAAGCCCTGTGCCTTGGTTTGCAAAGACAGCCCATTCTTATCTGCGTCAGATAAAGAGGAATGCAGCCAGCAATGGCGAATTAGTTGAAAATATTCTGTGAGAGGGCACGGATCCACACATAGTTTTTTTGTACTGACCCATTTCATTCAGGGCTGTGATTTTTTTTATGGCTGGGTTCCAGCCAGTGAAAATTTTGCTACAGCTGCCTTTGGATGCTAAGTCCCATGACAGCTTAGTGAGTTTCAAACCTCTGTGGTACAAGTGGTCCCAAACCCATTCACAGGGAAGGGCTACACAGAGCACATCAGCTGCAAGGTTTGATGTGCATGGTGAGGGTCTGTACGGGCTGCAATGTGTGTCTGGCTTACACTTACAGGCTTTGCATGTGAGGTTGCCTTCTTGCATTTGGCTCTCCCGCTAAAAATTAGGAATGGAAATTCCAAGGAAATATAGGCAACCCTGTTGGAGTAGGACCCTTCTGCTGAAGCCGAATTCAGCGGAAGGAAGAATGCAGGAGGGTTTTGGCTTGTGCTTACTGCTCCGACAGTTTCAGAATCACGCCTGCATCCTCGTGCCTCACGACTTCCCTTCTGCTGCGATGACTGTCCTGAAGTAGTCCCTGTCCCACAGATGCTCTAGCTTGCAGCCTGGCGTCCCAGCGCGAGCTCACCCCCATGAGCACTTTGCCCCTGCATGCTGGGGCTGGACGGCAGCAGCTGCAGTGCAGGCATGTGGGCCCTTGGGCGGCTGCTGCTGTGGGGTTGCTACCTTCTTGCAAAGGGGTGGGAATGGGGGTCAGGGACACCTTACACCCTCTCAGCATGATTTGCTAAGGCTGATCCACCAGAGCCCTGCAAATCCGCCTCTCTCTTTTTACCTCTGCAGTCTCTGTTCTCATTGCATGTGCAAAACTTGCACAGCGATTGAGAAAGGCTCCTGGCATGGGAAGTGTGCCAGGGATCTCTAAGGACTAACAGGAAAGGGAAGTTTTGCCCAAAAGACCGCATCCCCCTCGTACCCTGCCTCCTTTGCTCTGGTTTCTTCTATTCTTCTGCAGCAGTCACTGGGGACAGTTTATAAATTGCAATAGAACCCAAGATTGCTCAGAAATAGCAGTACGTCTTTATCATCATTACTCTTTCATAAATCTTAAGCCTAAAATAAATGGTACAAAAGCTCTGAATGCCAAGAATCATGGGCTGTGGCAGTTTTGTTCACAGATGTTGTATATGTGTATTTAGGAATGTCGTTGGCAAATCTCCTCTATTATTTGCTTGGGCTGCACATTGTTTATACTTCTCTTCCTGTTTTTGGAAGACAAAATTATTGTCTCAGTGGCTAGATAAAATATTTCTCTTACAAAAGAAAACAATGGTCAAGAAGAAGCACTTTCGTCACTCTTAGTTACAGCAAAAAAAAAAAAAAAGATAAATTTCTGGGATCTCTCACATGAATATTTTATGGACTACCTGAAAGAAGACTTAAAGCACCAGTGGCTGAAATATGGGAGATAATGTAGTGTGGTGGAGAAAATGTGCCCGGGAATTAGTTCGTTCAAACTTTGTTCTTCCACCCATCCATTATAAACCAAGTAGGACTGACATTATAGCATCTCGGTGGCCAATATTTGGCATTGTTGAAGCCACCCGCAAAACAAAGCACTTCCACTCCATCATTGTCCCTCCAGAATGGGAGTAAATTCAGTGACCAGGCTAAAACCTTGCAGAACAAGGTGTAATTACTCAGGAGCGTGACCACACCAAGGTGGCTGAACACAAGCACCCGCTCCAGGCCAAGGTGAGGACGTGCTGGTTGGGGCAGCAGGGACACCCCGTTTCTCCAGCAGCACCTAGACTGGCAGAGGTGCTGGGTCAAACCCAAAGCCGGAGCGTACATGAGTGGGTAGCCAAGTGCAGAGTGAGCTTGCTATCATGACGGTGAAAGCTTGTGTTGGCTTGAGCACCCTCAGCTCATGTAATGCTCACTCACTCAGGAGTGCTGCTAAGGTCTTCTGGTAGAGTTATATTTCTTTTTATTATAAGACCCTCCCTTTTACCAGGGGCTCCTGTGTTGCACGCCATGAGGGCAGACTGGTGCAGATGGAAATGTGACATCTCTGAAGGTAACCGAGGGAGAAGCTAAGTGAAGTCACCTATATCAGCTTTGTTTTCCTTCTCTGAAGTATTTCACTCATTTGTTATCACCTCAGTTTAACCCCCTAACTATTGACTTTACCCTGAAATCAGAATATTTTCCAAGGATGTAGCTTATAGCTATCATTGTTGCCTGTTGTATTGATATTGACTTTTGTCAGTATTGTCAGACGCTATCGTCATCTGTAACGATAAAGTGACAAACCATGTTCTCAGGGAAGTAAAAGTGCCTGAGAAACCACGTTCTTACTGATAGCTACCCACAGCAATCAGCATCAAAATGGCAGCTGAATGCCACAGAAATTGGCAGAGGCCTCTTTCTTTTTTTTTTCTTCTGAATTGAAAGACTGAAGCATTTAAAGACAGTCTAAGAGAGAAGTGTATTGGTGGTGACATCAAATAACAAGTGTAACTCATCAGCATAATAAGCATTGCTCATTGGAGAGCAATGTAGTACTGTGCACGATCTCTCCCTGTCTTCCTAATGTCAGAGGTGAAGTTCAGAGACTCCCCCTCCTTTGACTTGTAGCCAGGGCATGAGAGATAGCAGCTTAGCCACAACAGCCATTAACAGAGACATGTTTTTCACCCGCTGTGGCTGGGGGTCACCTCTGCTTATCAGATTGACTGTGCTTAATCGGTGCCCTCAGCTGATGCAGCCTGCGACCACTGCATTGAAACCAAAGGACTAGGTGGCTTTGCATGAGCTGAGAATCCAGGTCCTGCCATTTGCAAACCTCTTTTAATGTTTTCTGATATCAGCAAAGGGAAATCTTCACAGCCAGATGGAAAATGCTTACCTGTTCCAGGACCCAGCAGGCACCATCAGCTCTCTTTTTCAGGCTATGCACAAAGGTGTCATGGTCCCAAACACTGGCCAAAATCTTGAAAGTAGGAGGAGTAGGAGGAGCAAGACCCTCCTGGGGAATAAGGCAAAAGATTACAGAGGAGACTGGGGATGGAAGATGTCAGTCATCGTAGACAGCAGGTGAATTATGATTTCCAAAGGAAATGCTCAGGAAGGTCACAGAGCAAAGTTATACGTATTATTTCCATCACAGAGTGAGAGAAAGAGAAAGATGAAGAGGATTCAGCATTTCCTTCCTCAGCTTTTCCTCTCTTCAATGTATGCAAGCTACTTTATTTTTTTAGCTGTTGCAACGCTAAATCAGTAAGACCAAAAGTACAGGAAAATAAACTCTATGTCTTTTGGGAAATTTCCATGACAATCATTCTTTTGGCTTCCACATGGCACAGGCCACAGGTTTTATGTCTGAGGTGACATCCATTTGTGTGGCAGTGGCATGGCGTCCCCTTCTTCAGATCGGTTCTGATTGTAATTCCACATCAAGCAAACCCAAAGACCAGCAACGTCTGTAAAAACACTCCCACTGACTTCAAAGGACTTTGCATTTAGCCTCACACAGTGGCCAAACACTACACATACCAGGGCAACCAAAGAAACCATCACTCAAGGCTCGCAGCTGTACTGTCAGGCACAAAGATAGCAGAGACACATGCGTAACGCATTTGGGATGAAATTGCCCAAAACAATGTCATATTTGTTTTAAATATGAAGATTTTAGTTCTTCACAACACATCCTTATCTGAAGCTATTCTTGTGGGGCCCATTTACTGAACACAATTTATTTCAAGTAGAATAAATAACAGCAAGAACTTTCTTGATATCAGAGGCAATAAGAAACTGTCTGCTTTGCATCTGTCATCAGTGGAGGTAGCCACAGAGCAAAACACAGTAACCTGGTTCAACATGTATTCCTGATCCACTGGTGAGTTTACATATCTATAGGCAAAGCTACAGGTATGCATGCATACATGCACATAGACATTTGCACAAATATATATGTGTGAGTATTGGGTTATTTTTAAAAAATCTACTATGGGAATCATATGTTTTGTATTTTTCATTTGTTAAGCTGCCAAAATGCAGGTCTAAAGGAGTTACTGTGCCATGGAAAGGATCACTATTAAAGCAATTCCACAAAATATGCATACCTATGTGAAGACACATGGATTATGAATCAAACATTCTACTGGTATACTTTAGCCCAATTCACTGTAAAAAAAAAAGAAGGGAAAAAAAGAGGTGTTAATGTTTTTAATTAAATAGGACCTAATCCCCAAATGATTTTCATAGGCTTTATTCCCATGCATAGTCCTACGAACAGAAGTGGCTCACAAGCACAGAATTTTGGGCTAGACCTGCTAAATGAACTACATAGTAAGTGGGTTTTAGAGTTGTATAAAATAATTATATATTGGAGGTTAAAGAGGGGACTGAGATTGTAGAATATGTTTTCAAGTTTTTAGACCTGAAAATTGTTGTTTATTGGAGGCAGAGTTTCCTGGTGTGCTAAGTTACTGCAATTGGATTTCTCTACAGCCCACAGACTGAGATAGGGGAATTTGTGGAGGCATTCTGCACACTGCAGAATTCCAGAGAATATTGAAATATTCACTGAACTGCACAAAAATTGGATGAGTCTTATTCACCACACCGTGGGGAGGGGTGATGTATGAAGTTCAAGTTCTTTCAGACTAGCATGTAATGCATGAGTAATACTCCTACTTCCTGACTTGCTTTAGGATAATTTCTGTAATTAGGGGCTTGGTGTACATATTTGCGATTAAACATTAAAAATATACCACCAACAATCTCCCAATATATAACCAGTGTTTTTAGCAGTATGTCTGCCAATAAAACTCTGCATGAGATTAGCCACATGAAGTGGATATTAAGAGCTACAGATACTTTCAAAATAAATTAATCTAATAATATGAATGGATTTCTGAAGCTGTAATCTGAATCTGGTAGTTAAACTGTCATACAGAATACAATGGACCATGTACACCAATGGAAATATAAACAGATTTTTTACAATTTCCTGCACAAATTTACTGCAATTTTTCTTTCCAAATGGGCAAATGGAGCTGCACAGTGTGGCTCTCAAAAAGTTGTCTGAGAGAAACAAAACTTATCATACTTTATGAACAACAAGAGGAAAGTCAATCAATTATCCTTTTCTGCTCCCCAGTTTAAGAGCCCTCAGATACAAGTTGTCAATTGAAGTTACAAATAGATGTATCTGAGGGCAAAATATCTGGCTTTAAAGTGCAGTAAATAGGTCCAAATTCTGTTTCTTAGTTATACCATAGTGAATTCGGAATGACTTCATTGACTATACATAGCATCAAGACATTAAGGTCAATAGATTTTCTCCTTGTTTTCCTTAGTGCGGTAGACTGCAAAATTTGTTTTCACCTCTCTGTATTCCAAATTGTATCTGAATCTTTCAGCAATAAAAAGAGTATATCTTTATTGCTTTTAAGTTTTATTTGTGGTACAATTCTGAGACAGCAGAAGCAATATTAGTTAGATGGCAAATTCCACCTTCCTGAGAAGACAGGGATATAGGACCCACAGCATAGTGGGGAACATCCAGCAAAGAATCCCTTTGTCAAAAAATAAAGAAAAGAATCCATATCCATAAACTTTGGTGGCCACATTGCTGGATGTGTTAAGATTTAAAATGGAATATCTATTTTTTAAAAATGTTTCATGACCACATACATGCTTCTGACCAACCTTGGAGGGGCATTGCCTTGGTCTGCTTAAGTAAAATAGTCTATGATAGACTACACTATGGTAGTCACCAGATGACTGTGATGCCCTCTTTGATTGTTCTTGTTACTGCAGCCGTCCACAGGCAAAATACGCGGTGTGTAAGGAACATGTAGCAGCCTTCAGATGGCCGGGCTGAAATGGCTACCAGGAATTGCTTATTTCTTCTAGAAACCTCCAAGAACAACCACAGACTACGGACAGCTGAGGTCTCATTTACCACCCCTCTGCTCCTCATGAGCAAGAACCTAAGAATTCGGCAGAACAAGTAGGGGGCAGATGTACAAGCCATTGACTAAGGACAGACTCATGGGTGAAAGTCCTAGTCCAACAGCACCTTATGAATGAGAGCAAAAATTGCTCCTTCATTTGGTTTTGAACTTAGTCTCCAGAACATAATACTGAGGACACAAATAATATATGAATAGCATAGCTTTAGGTGAGGCTGAAATAAATGATATTCTGTGGTTTGATAGACATATTAGAGAGGGTGAATCTTTTTCTATTTCTTCCCACTTTTTTACTGTCTTGACAAATGCATGGCAAGAGAGAATCCATGTTGCTTAGCAACTCCTCAGGATGCAGAAAGAAATCAGTCAATACAATTTTGATTTAAAGCTGCAATGATCCACAGAAATGTTTCTAGAGAAATTATAGGAAAAACAGAAATAGTTATATATTCTCTGCTTTCTCTTGAAATCACATTAGTTCATGAGTCAAACTATTTAAATCAGAAAATCATAGGAGTGGATAGGTCTTTCAGAGGAGGAAAAGGGCCTTAAATTATTGCAGGTCTCTAGAGAACAGTAGCTCACTTTGAATTCCAGCAGTGCCGATTATTTTAGTTAAGGTTCACTGTGAATTTAGCCACTTTGGCACATAAATCATTTGTGGGCCAGTCATGATTTCAGTTTAGATGCAGTGGATAGGATCCTTCACTTGATTTAGTTGGTATTGCACCTATTGCAGCTGAAGCAACTGGCATTACACCTATACCAGCTGAAAACATACGTAGCTTACTGCTTGCATATAAGCACTCACATCAAATCTTCAGGGGCTAAGCCAAAATATGATGCTCTTAGTCTTAGCCTATAAATGAGCATACCTGTTACAGGACATTGTCTTTGATCAATCTGGATGGATAACCAAACATATTGAAAACCTTTCAACTCATGAAACGTAATGGTCATTTCTTCAAAAATTCATGAGATGCTCAGGATCCATGAACATTTGCATCATTGCCAACTGGTTTCTGTGTACTCAAGAGCAAAGATCAACATTGCTTCCTAGAAGTTCAAGAAAGCTAAGTTTGGTCCTACTCACAGAAGCATTTACATAGCTATTTATTTGTTTTTAGTATTTAAATAGAACTCATCTGGATTTTTAGTAACCCATGATTCGGTCAAAGTGGTAAAATGACAGAATGAGTGTGTATGGGAGGAAAACCGTTATGACAACAAAATGCTGAGTACATGCTAGATTTATAGTCACTCTTTCAAACTGTAATATTCCAAACATAAGACAACTCACCCATAACCTTTTAGATCAACTATTACTTCCTGTTTAAAGAAAGAAACACAGGATGGATAAAGCTTGCTTCCCCCTTTTCTTCTCTTCAGAATATTATTAATAATTATTATTATCCCTGCTATTACAGTAACGCTTAGGACCACTATGGCATTACAAAATATTAATAACTCTTGCAATTTCTTGTACATCCCCTAGACAAACACATTGCTGGGACCAGCTGTTTTTATATAACCCTCATTGGCTTCAAGGGGCAAGGAGAGCCACCTGCAAGGTCACCTCAGCCATATCAGCAGAGAATCAGCACCTGAATCAGTTCTGCAGCCAGATCATGTGGGTAAACTCTCTGGGTTTTGCAAGGTCCTTTTGAAATTTATAAAAGAATAGGTAAAAATATATATCCATGTAGATGTTATTCTGCTTAGTAAAATTTTCCCTTAAAATTACTTCAAAAAAAATACTTAAAAATGCCCTTTCCCCTGCCATTCCTTTGATGATGTAAACAAAGAATATCCTAGATGGATAACCATTTTGAATGTCCTATATCTGTGCTCCTGAATGTTTCTTCTAGTTTTTTTTCTTGATTCACTGTTTTTTTCCCTGTAGCTTTTATTTATGTGAACTATGAAAGATTACATCTTACTACAGCCTATAATAAACCATAAGCTCTATATGGCACTAAATTGATATGCAGTATACTGCTGAACAGTATGCAGAATATTTTATACTGTTTTATAGTGCATCTGTTGTGTTTATATCATACATACAGCTGTAATATATAGACAGGCTACTTCTGCTATACATGCATGCTGTACAAGCAGTTATATTCAATACAGAAATATATGACAATATTAATAGAAATATGTGAACTAAACTTAAGAGAAATCACTTTTTCTTGTTATCTGTTCACATTAAAACAGTTCCATAAGTGTAGCTGAATAGAAGAAGAATAAAACATTTCAGTTTTCTTCCTCGATTGCAGACCTTTGAAAGCCCATCAATACAAAAGGTATCTTTCTTATCAGGTCCACACTGCAATTCAGCCTTCTGTTTGCATGGTGGAAATAGACCAAAACAGACCGAAATAGTGGCAAATAATTTGCAGTGGAGTGGATAATTCATCTTGCATAACTTGAGCAGTCTAAAAGCTAAGTATCTAGTCTAAACTACTTCTGTAGCCTCCTTTCATAAGCAACGGAGGTAGAGGGAGGAATCTCCTGGGGCCAATCCATCCCATTAGAAGACTTGATTTAGATGGCAGGGTGGCTAATCTGACCCTTGAGGTGATTCTGTCTCACTACTGGCTATGTAAGAGCCCAGCTGAGACCAGACACCTGGCTTTCATGTTGCTGAACTTAGGTGGGAGAGGAGTATTCTTGCAAAGAGGGAAGATGAAATCAGTTTGGAATTCATCTCAGGCAAGCCTGTCACTGCTTGTCCTCTCCTCCCACCCACAGACCCACACATCAACACACACTCATTACCCCACAGCAGCAGGGCTGAAGGTGTTCACACTGCTTTTGCTTCCCTGCCAAGCTGTTGCTTTGCAACCCTTTTCCAGACACACCTGGAATTTTTCAGGGATTCATAAGGAGATATTTCCTTCCTTTAAACAATTTTACTACCCCTCCAGGGCTGCACCCTCTGCAGAGTTAAGCAGAGGGTAGCACTGACTGCTGTGGGAACATTATGCCAGATTCTCTATCTGTTTCCTCTCTTTTCTTTGCGCAGTTTGGGCTGGAGGGTAAAGGGAAGGGAGTTGAGATGGGAGCTATGCTGGTGTTCCTTTCTTGGTGCTGAAATGAATGATGTTTAGTCTTTTAGTTAATTTGAAGAGGCCACATCTGGAAGGGCTTTATACAACTTCAGCCTCAGTCGCAATTTGCCTGATTAGGCACCTCAAGATTTACCCAAAGATTCCTCAAGATGAGGAATGTTTACAGCTTATTAGGGCCTTGACAACTTTCTTCAGGGTTGAATTCAAGTGGCTACTAAAATCAATGTATTTATTTGCCAGGAAGAATGTTAAAGAGGTCATAGGCTGTATATGAAATATGTCCGGGTAAAATTATACCACGATAGCAATATGTGAAAGAGCTCGTTAGATGTATTGCAGCCCCTTGCTGCTAGAAGATGCGGGGATTTCTGCATCAGGAAAGAGGGAACGCTAAGGGTGTCAGCTAGAGAAATGATGAAAATATCTCACAGTCAAGTGACAAGAAGCCCGTGGCACATCAAATAGCAGAGGAGGGCTATGCAGATAACAGCTGGCTGACAAGGGAACACTTTTGTCTGATTGGATGCTGTCTCCGAGGAGCATGGACTGACTCTTTGCTTACTGACCTTGAAAATGGGAATGATTTCAGAAGCAGCTTTCTCCTATTTGCGGAAGTTTAAGCACATTTGTTTCCATCAAGTGAATTTGAACCAAGTTTCAGCGACATCACAGGAAAAAGATCATTCTTCATTTAGCATCATGGCTTCCTGCCCTCACAGGGGCCAGCTGCTGTTTTAATGTAAATGACAGATCCACTTAAATTTGTTTTTTAATGTGTAACCTTGTCTTGCATAACATATAATTAAAGGGACTGAAGACAGAGCGGAGATTGTGAGGAACAGTGGGAAAGATTATGTTCTGGGCAAACGTCATCAAATGCCCAATGGCTGCTGACAAGTTGGGAGCCGGGAGGCACCTCACGAGGAAAAAAAAAAAAGAGCTATAGGAAAACAAGAAGACATCCTTGCCTGGCACTCTGCCAGCTCATGTAAACAGACATGACGAACAGACATCGGTATCAAAGCCTCACTATATATCCATCCTCAATCTCCCTTCCCCTTCATTAACAAACCTTAAAAAAAGCAAACACTTCACAGAAGACAACACTGCGTTTTTGGGCAGTGAACCTTTTTCTGTTGCTAAGTCAACAAAGTCCTGCAGGAATTGTGAGGAAAGTCTCCAGAGATGTGCAAAAAAGTGCGTGATTTGTTGGCTATCATGGCATGGTTTCAGGCCCCACAGAGGCTATTGGGAACTGAGGTCACTCTGTACCTCGGCAAGTCAGAGCTCCTCTCTGTAGTCTCTCTGAACATCATAGAGCTGGGCCATTTCAATTTACTGGCTTATTCTTTATACTCTCGTTTCAGTGCCAAGTATCCCTGCAAGAAGAAAGCAAGGTGATTGAGACATCCAGTTTGGTTTACTAAACTGAACTCCTCTCTTTCACTGATGGCGAGGTCACCTTGCAGGTACCACAGGGTAGGAACAGGCACATATTGCTGAATAGCTGCTGGCTCTGCAGGTTTACACTCTAATTTCCCCCATGGTAATTTCCATGACTGCTATAGCAAGCAGGATTTGCAATTCCACTGGCGAGGTCCTAATTCTGGAGGAGCTGCAATGCAGAGTGGTGAAACCAGCTTTACTCCACCTTCACTCTTCTGAAGTCCTGCACAGCTCTCAAGGAACAGGGAGCGCAGCTGACACTGCGCCTCAGCTTCATTTGCTGATGGATGTCTTCCCTGCAGGTGCCGTCCACAAAGAAGAAAAAAAAAAGAAAACTCCAAGGAAACTCTAAGGCTAGCTTCTGTTAACCTAAGGAAAGTAGGTGAAATGGAATAGCTGAGCTAGGTTTTGCTTCTGCATAATCAGCTTATTTTGCAGGAAACAAATGACGTTAACCTGTGGATCCATTTCTCTGCTGCACTTAAGCTGTATTCCTGTGTCTACCTCTCTTGTCTTGGATGGAGTTACCTGCTCCATTTTTGCTGCACAGCTTTAAAATCAGCAGGATGCCCCCAAAGCATCCTTATCTGAGGAGGTTTACCTTGACTGTAAGTCATCTGTAGGTGGGAGATGACATGGTTGGGGAGGAACCCCAGCACCATGGTTCCTCAGCCATGTCATCTCCCACCTCGCCACGGAATTCAGAGGAGAGGAGCATCAAGAGAGCTGCCGAAAGGGAAGAGCACCCACAAAGCACGTCTCCCAAGAGCAGATAAGAAGGAAGAGAAGGAAGCTACCTTGGCTATGTTTGTGCACCAAGCAAAGTTGCAAAGCAGCAAAATATCAGTGCAGGGTGAGGATGGGTTGTCTGCTTAGTGTGAGAGCAGCAGTAAGCGGCTGGTCTGAGGCTGGGCTCTGCCTGTTCCAGCTGATACCAAGGACGCTTCTCCACATACTTTGGCAGGTTACCAGAAGACAAGGCGGGGAAGAAGTGGTGGGAGGATCACACCAGTGTGGGGAAGGAGGTGTATAAATAGTGCCTCTTCGCAGGGCCAGGTGTGTCCGTTCTGTCCGAGCCAAGCATAACAAGAGACAGCAAGGAACACATGTTCCTCCTCAGACCCGGTTCCTGAAATTCATTTCCTCCTGTGTGTTTCTATTACTATGGGTGGGTGGGTAGGGAGAAAGGAAGGAAGAAACGAAAGCAAAAACCTTTGTTCTATTCCTGGATCTCATACTCCAGATTCTTTATTTGATTTCTTTTACCTGCTGACTTGTGAATGGTTTGTGATTATGTGTTGTGGCTGAACCACGCCAAGCCCTTGCTGCTGCTGTACGGGAGAGTTGTGCTCCCTTGCCCTCCACACCTCTTCCTCCATCTTTCCAATCCTGCTCTAGGGTGTGTGAGCCCCTCCATTTCCTTATTGCCCTTTAGCATTAGTGGATCTTTCACCAGATGGAAATTGATTGCCAGAAACCTCTCTGTTTTTTGTTTGTTTGTTTTGATTTGATTTTTGTTTGTTTGTTTGCTTTTTGTTTTGGCTAGTGAGTTGAATTGGCACTGAGCGCTTTCAGACAGGCAAGGTGTGAGAGTGTGTGTGTGAGTGTGTGTGTGTGTGTGTGTAGGTGCTTGCAGCAAGAACAGGAGAAAGTGCTATAGGAGACTGACTTCTCTTTTTCAGCTTGGGTGAACCACTCTATCGGCTCATGCTGTCATGTGTAACTTAACCATCAGCTGATATCTTGGCATGATGCTGTTTTGGATGCTCTAAAGAGGCACCTCTATTTCAAACATCATCCCTTCAGCTTGGAAGGAAGCTTCAGCTTCCAAATACCTGCGCTCTATGCAGAATTGGCCCTGGACTCTGATAACAGCACTCCAGGGCTGTGACCACGTGGATATTTTCACGGTCATTGCTTCTGTCAACATTTTATAGAGCATACAAGCTGCTGGATATCCCCCTTGCAAAACAAGGATATAGCAATAGAAGGATTCCTTTGTTGTCCTAGAGGCAGATCCAGATATTGCAGGTGCTCTCTCTGGCTGCCTGCTTCTTGAGCATTAAGCCAACACTGGCATTAACTCACTCCAGGAAAAACATGGATGGCATCAGTGATGGTATCTAAACCAGCTGGCAAGGAGCATCATTTTCCTTTGAGTACATCCTGCCCCTCAAGGGTGCTCTCCTGTCAGCACAGGGATCCAGGCAGCTGGGCAGAAGAGGTTCAAGCTGGCCTTCCACAGTGTCCATGGATTTGCTCCACAGCATGTGCATCACACTCACAGTCACCTTCCATGGTCCGTGGTGTCCCCAGATCTCTAGAGCTGGCCCTCACAGATCTGCTGCACAGAGACATGCTTCCCTCCTTGACCTCATGACTGAAGGCCAACCAGCTGCCTACCACCAATTGCAGCTGAAGATTATCCTTTTCAGCCCTTTTTGCCTGGGCAAGTGAGTGACTGTGGTTGTCCATGTTCGTTGAAACCCTGCCTCTCCTTAAGCCTGAGACCTGTGCCTGGTTTGGGTCCTGCTTAGACCCTGAAAGTGGGATTCTCATGCGCAGCAGCTTCTTGCCTGCGGCGTGCCCTTCTGCACGGCCCACCCTGCTGCGGTGATCAGATGTGGCTTCAGATTTGCTGCCTCTTTCTTTGCTCCTGTTCTTCTCCTCTTTCCTCTAACTTTCCGAAATGGGAACATGATTTAAAAAATGGGCGATGCAGAACGAGGACACGAGGCCTCAAGAAAGCTGTGTCAGGCAGAACAAAATAATCGCCTTAGGATGTGATTCCAAAAGACTTTGAAAGAAACTGGAGCACACATGTTACTCTTCTCACTCTGTTTTGTCACGTCTCTGTAATAAAGTGGACATTTTCCCGTCTTCTCTGCAGGGCTGACAGCATGTTGTCAGGACAGGGCTGTGTCCTAAATAGCACCTCTGCAGGTTCAGAAAGTTCCCTCAGTCTAATTGGAAGTGACTCGCTGAGGTGAAGAAAAGCTACAAAATTGTTTTAAGCTATGAGCAATTATAACAACCCATACAGTGCCAGTGACACTAAGAGGATTTGTACTGGATTATATCTAACATTAACATGATCTAATGCTGCATGAATATCACAGCCCACAGCAGGCCCAGCTCTCAGAGACAGGTCCCTTATTCTTCAAAGTCATCTGGGGTTTGGGGCGGGAGGGAAGTAAAACCGTGCCGGGAAAGCCGTGGTGCAATGTCACGTCTCGTTTAAACATCGCAAAGAGGCACTGCTAAAGTAGCAGCAGAAGATAAACTTAATTTTAAAAAGAGCAAGCCAGCTTCATCCTACCTGGAAGTCACCCTCCTGGGCAGTGAGATACTGCAGAGGTCTCACAGTAATGTGACTTCGCGTATATCATATCAGCCACGATGCCAGGGCACAACAGGTGACCAGAGCGCCAGACTGCCAACACCTCTGTTATCTACAGGCTACCTTACATTGTCTGCGGCTGCTTTAAAAAGTGTTTTAGAATAATTCTAATGGCATGAGGAGACTTCAGTTGGAGAGGCAGGGGAATAAAGGAACTAATCAGGGTACGCCCTCATATGAACAGATTTCAGCAAAGTTCCACTATTGTAGGCAGGGCTGTGTCCAGCTAGTGATTGTGAATAAAAGTTTGGTGTATCAGAAAAAGAGGGAGGAAGGAATAATTTGGTGGCTAAAGCTTGCAGACCAGGACTTTGGGGAATTTCCGCTTGGCTACTGTATTATTACACGGATTGCAGGGAGTTATTTAATCTCTCTTTAGATCAGTGCCTCATCTATCAGAATTAAAGAAAAAAAAATCTTCCTTACAAGAAGAGACAGAGAGAAGTATGCATTAGTGTTAGATACGCAAGCTCTAGCGCACCTGGGGAGAGAAAAGATGGAAAGCATGTAGAAGGGGATGGATAGTGATTGTAAATGCATACTGGCCTTGAAATTTTCCTTGTGGTCTTGAATTTTGCTAGTGATATCAGTAGAACCAAGAAAAAAAAATCTGGGGACCTAAATTTCAGGCATACCTGACGGGAATAGGGTACAAATTGTGAGGCACCATGAAATTCTAGACCTGCAGTGCAGTTAGTGGCTGCCCAGATGTGCTTGGAAAAGACCCAAGGTTTCCCGTTTGTCCCTGTGGAAGACCACTTGATCAAAATGGTGCAAAAATTCTTCTAACCCTAGACTTGGTGCATGATGGATGGAATTAATGGAAGTAAAAACGACCTCCAACAAAAATCCAACATGGGAAGGTGCTCCCTGTTAGTGCTAGTGAGTTGTTGAAGTGCTTGGCTCTTCAGAAGGGGTGAGAAATGAGGCCAAGAGGTTTAAATTACACTGCTGCATATACCGCCTTTGAATTCGGCTCTGACAGTATGTTAGGTCAGCCATGCTTCTTACCAGTAGCATAATGTGACTGCTGAATGGAAGAATTTCATATTATCTCTTCAGAGATTTACTACTACTAATATATTGCATTTATTTTGCAGAAACATGTCAGTTAGAAGTGCTCCAATGTGATGTTGAACTGTAATCCATCCCATTGAAATACATCCAGGGAATAAAGTTCAGAGCCCAAAATACATCAAACAGGGTATGGTAAATATCAAAGAACTAATATCAACGATAGTGACTTAGATTGTCTGCTGCCTCCTGATTCACCTGCAGCCCACTGTAGGACAAGCCCCATGCAGCCTATCAATCCCAATTAAGCCTTCTCCTGAAAGTTTAAGCACAATACTATTATGCCAATGTGTCAAAAATCATGAGTTAAATAAGCATGAATAGAAATGAAAGATAAATTTACCTTATAAAGGAATGCATTTCTTAGAATCAGAAACAACATAAATTAGAAGGAAGGCTAGAGATTTTGGCCTTTGAACTCTCCAGTGGTGAACAATGACAATGAGGCATTTTTGTAAATGGGAACTGAGATTTTCCCATAATCAGGTGTTTCTGGGAGAATACTAAAAAGGAAATTGTAGGATATTGTGATATGACAAGAACAGCAATATATCAAGCCTATTTCAAAAATCAGTTATGCAACTAGTTGAAAACTAAGATTAGTTTACTTAGAAAAAGTTAACATAGAGTTGCAGAGATTTCAACATTTTTTCATGGCTTTTCAATTTTCAAAACAAAACAAACAAATCTGAAAAAAAAAATGGCCAAAAGGTTTCACATTGATTTCAAACTGTTTTGTAGGAGTTTTCCTACTTCTATTCCACTTTTTCATTAGCCTCCTTGCTAAGACTTCATCTCCTGTGGTGCCCTGTGGTGCCCTTTAGGAAGAAAGAAATGGATCATTATGGAGATGGGACAAAGAAGGGAGGGGAGTCATGGGCAGAAGAAAACTGTGGGAGATGAAATCTGTTCGAGGACTTGTGACAGCTCCTCTGTGTAGAGGATGAATTTGACCCACTGTGAAGTTTCTCAGAAGGAGTGCTAATATCCTGGGCTTGCAGTACTTACACAGCAATTATCACCTAAAAAATAGGTGTTAATGTAGATTTTCACATTCAGAGGGCCAGCTGCTAAGCTGGTATAAATGGAAGTAGCCCTGTGGGCTTTAGTAAAGATAGATTGGCTGAAAATGCTCCCTTGGATTTTTAAAACTCTGATTAATCTTAAAATCCAGACAAAACAAGAAAGATTCTTCACTTTAACAGTGAATTTAAGTTTAGAGCGGCTGAAGTTTCAGACGATAAATGGCTAAGTTGTGAGAGCTTAGTAGCATGCAGGATCACACACACTGGTCATTTTATACAGGTCATTTATAGTTATAAGGCAAGTATTTCTGGAAAGAAACTAATAGTAAATTATGGTGACCTGGTGGAATACAGCAACTAGCTATAGGCCTGGGGCCTTCCACGTGTGGCCTTCTACTTTAGCAAGATACTACTTTCCTCCATTCTGTAAAATACTCAGACTGCTATGATATAGCTTTTTAAAATGGGGTCCCAGAGAGATCTACTAATGTCTAATGTGATTTTAAAGTGTCAGAGATTTTCTCCGAAGGTAGCCACAGCTGCCAAGCTGAAGTGCTACCTTCCTGTAACTATTGTACAGCATAAATTTTCCCAGTAACACACTGGCTGTTGGTTGAACCACATAGCAAAGAATCAATAAAGTCAAGGCAATTTCGTTAACATGCCATCTGTAAGAGATTATGGAAGGGAGGTGGGAGAAGGACTTTCCTTAGCAGCTAATGCTTGGCTATAGTTAAAATGAGGCAATATATAGTAAAATAAATTCAATCTCTGTTTTCTTTCAATTTTAGTAAGGACTAAATGAAATGGAACTATGTTGATTCTACCCAGTTCAATATATCTTCAAATTCTAATAACCAAGGTCATTTTTACCTTCATGGAAAAAGAAGTCTAATATAAAATACTCACCCAGACTGAAAAAAAAAACACTTATTTGCACTTTTTCAAAAGCCAGGTAGATGACTGATATATTATGTAATTCATTTCATGGCATACTGCTGAATGTTTTTTTATAGATAGTGTTTAACCTTGCCAATTTTGCTCTGAGATAATCACTCCTTTGAGGATAAAATCTTACATTTAACATTAGAAGAAAGGAGAACCCCCATCTGCAAAAAGCTGCAGCATACAACAAATAACAGTGAAGTTATTTAGCCAGAAAGATAACAATTAGAGCCATTTTCACTGCTGACTCTGTGATTAGCCAGTAGTTGTTATAATATTAATCAGAAATACAGTGATAACTGCTTAGACTATATCTTGATACAGCCAGTGAGTGATGACAAAATGCTTAGACATCTTACAATAATGCATTTCTTCCTTGACAAATAGAAATGCCAAATAGGTGCATAAGAATTCCCTATATTTAGCACTGGAGCTATACTCAGAGTACAGGAGCTTGCTTGGGGTTCTCTGAAGTTTATGGTCAGGAATATTAACAGTGCTGGTGTTTCACCAAAGGGTTGCAAACCCTGGAAGGCGCCCTTGAAACACCCAAGGGAGGCCCATCAAGGGTGCGAGTCTACAGTAAGTACAGTGCCTGTTTGCTGCCTGGTGCTCCCCTGGAGGTTGTCTTGGAGAAGAAAACAGCTCAGAAGGTCAATGCAAGGGGAAATCTTACCTGGAGGGAGGAAAAATATGAATAAGCCTGGATTCATCCCATGGCACTTTAAGCATTTAGCTGAGGTGGGAATCTTTGGGGTGTTGTCAGCTTTTGATTATAGTCAATGCAGAGGAACAGGCACTTTCTGGGGGCAACTCAGCCCACCTAAGATGTGAATCACCTCTGGCTGCTGAAAATTAAGTGCCTGATGTTCTGCGAGATGAATCCCATCTTTGACATGTGAGGATGCGACAAACCGACTCTGAAAGCCTCCAGCCAGCAAAGAACGAAACATAAATCTAACACTCACTTAATAAAATGAAACATTTCATTAACTTTTAAAGGCATTTTCCTCTTAACTCCACCCTTCCCTTTTAGGGCCATGCTCTGCAGCAATAGCGTAAGTGCTGCTACATCATGTTCAGATGTGTCCTTGCAGCATTTTCAGTTCCACCAGAAGCAGGAAGTCTTGCAGCTCCCAAGAGCTTAATTTCTCCAGGAATTGTCTACTCAGGTTTGGTAGGCTACAGGAGATCTGGATAGTTCTGAGAAATATTCAGCTAGGACCAACCCTGCAATTGTTGATCTAAAAAGTCAAAGAGGGATTGTAATCCTTCGAGAAGCTCTCCAATGTAAGGGTCGTTTTTGGTGCACATCTATCTGTTGTCCATTGTTCTTCACAGAATCACAGAATGGTTAAGGTTGGGAGGGACCTCTAGAGATCATCTAGTCCAACCTCTAGTCCAACCCCCCTGCTCCAGCAGGGACACCTAGAGCATGTGGCACAGGGTGGCATCCAGACGAGTTTTGAACATCTCCAGAGAAGGAGCCTCCACAACCTCTCCGGCCAGCCTGTTCCCATGCAGGAAAGAAGTTCTTCCTCACAGACGGAGCTTCCTCTGTTTCAACTTGTGCCCATTACCCCTTGTCCTGTCACTGGTGACCACCGAGAAGAGTTTGGCCCCATCCTCCCTACATTCTCCCCTCAGGTATTTGTACAAATTGAACAGATCTCCTCTCAGTCTTCTCTTCTCTAGGATAAACAGGCCCAGCTCACTTAGTCTTTTCTCATAAGATAGATGCTCCAGTCCCTTAATCATTTCCGTTGCTCTACGCTGGACCCTCTCTAGAAGCTCCACATCCTTCTTGTACTGGGGAGCCCAAAACTGCACACAACACTCCAAGTGCAGCCTCACCGGAGCTGAGCAGAGAGGGAGGATCACGTCAGCTTACTCTGTTCTTACTAACAGCGAGGCCACCAGGGGACAGAGGTAACTAGATGTAATAGGAAAGAATAAAAGTCTCATATTCCTTGAAGTATTCTCTGCTGCCTTGGCTGCCATAAGGGGAGGTCCAATCCTCTGGTGTGGCTCTGCTAAAAAGTCCTGGGCCTGGAGCTGCAAGGTACAGTGGCTTCCTGGGCTGGGCTTTCCAAAGCCCCCTGAAGCCAAAAAGACACCCAGCAAATGGAGTCTTTCAGTTGTGGCATGGTTCTGATTTCACAGAGTAAATGTCTCCTCTCCACAAAGGGTATGTACCAACCTAATCCAGATCACAAACTTATTTAAGTCCTATTTTAGGGACATAGTATGCAACATAGGGCTTTGGAAAGGCTTTATGCACTAGCATTAAATTTGCTTAGAGGGCAGAAATGAAAATTGGAAACTATTTGGGGATCCCAGTTTTTGTTTGTTCATTCATTTAAACTCCTCTCCGTATTGAAAACCCATTTCAAGCCATCCAGAAGTAGTAACTGACTAACTCAAAAACACACTATAAATGAAGGTCCACCCAAAATAAATAAATAAATAAATAAAAGGATAGGCCTTGTCTTAAGATAATCACTTGAAAGCATCCTTAGGAACTCTGGTAAAATTCTTCTGTCTACAGACAACTGCATTTATTTAGGCACACCCTCTCTCTTTCCTTTTTTTTTTTTTTTTTAATCTGTTTAACATTGATTTCATTGCACCAGAGATTTTAAGCGCACTTCCCCCTTTAAAGCATACTTCATTTTGCCACTACATAAATCAGGAGTGCAGGCTATTTTTCTTAAGTTTATTAACCAAAACAGCAAAGATCCAAGTTCCTCTGAAACTACTCATGTAGAGTAAATAATTAGACCTTGATCTGATGAAGGCACTTAACAGCAGGCTTATTTTTAACTCCATGAGTGCAGTCACTGAATTCAAAGGGATTGTTCAGATGTTTAAGTTGAGTGCATATTTAAGGGCATTGCTGATCAAGTGTCTTAATCCTTCAGTTGTTCCATTGATTTCTTCTAGGCTCCTGTCACAGGATGACTTCAGGGCACCAAAGACAGCAGGACATGAACCACAGTTTCTTGAAACACCCTTATGCCTAGGAAAACAGACCCTGTTCTGCACAGCCTTACCCATGGAAACCAGCCTTCCTTATGCTGGAAATTAGCTTCAATGGGAAGGCTCAGTGTTAGAGGGTCTGAAAGCAAGTTTTCTTCCTCTTTCTGTGGCTCAATATTTGTCTTATGTCCATTTCAGAAACAGAGGCCGTGGTTTGGTTTTATTTGGGTCAGATGCCTTTTTTATTGATGATTTTTGTTTATTTGTTTTTTTTTTTTCCTTCTTTCTTTTCTTTAAATTCTTTTCTTTAAATCCATATCTACTTCCTCCAATCTATGGAAGTACTACCTCAGTCACAGGAACTGAAGAATATTCATTCTACCCCTCCCATAAAAAGCCTAAAAACATAACCAGGGAACGATCAGTAAATAAACTGTCAAACCCTGCAATTCTTATTCTTGTGCCTAATGTTGAAAGGCGGCTAATTAAGACCAACAGCAGACTATTCGCTGAGCAAAGATTACTTATCAGCTTAATTTGATACTTTTACAGACAGCTGACATATGGTTTCCTCCTCTTCCCCCTGCCCCTTCTCACAGTCAAGTTTAAATAGGGATGAAGTTATGCATAGGCCTTTTACTTTTCCTCTTTACTGGGCTGGGTTTCATCTCATGAGCGAAAGTATTGGTGGAATCAGGCTTGAGGAGCTGATCTTACCAAGAGTTTGCTTTTCCTCAGAGCAGACCCATATGCCTTTTACTTCGTAACAGATGTACTACCAGAAAAACAGATTGGTGAAATGAGGCTTGTTCCTTAAAGGTGAACTGAAACGCTTATGTACAGTGTGTAAAAAACAAAGTCTGGTTCTTTGAACCACATACTTTGTAGGGTGCATATTAGATGCAGCCATACCACAGTCAGCCAGATGAGAAAGAGATTTACGAGTACAATTTTTTAGAACTACGGTAGCTCAGAATTATTGAGTTTCACCATTCAGAAGGCTGTGAAAGGCCACACTAAGTCTGATGCAATTTAAACCACTCCATAGATCATGCTGGACATCCTCTAATATGTATCATTACAGCCTTCCTGAACGTGATAGATGTTATCCAGGGGGGAGAATGAGGTGTACGCTATTATGTATGCCATAGGTCTGTCCTCGTTCACTGCAGCACTGTCCTGAGTGGATGCAAATCAGCAAAGCTCTGGGGCAGTTAATGGTTTGTGCCAATCTGCACCATGCAAGGATCTGGACCATCAGGTTTACTGCAGGAGCTCAGTAGATTCAGGCTTTTGTTTTTAACAGTGCCTACTGGGTTTATTTCTCTGCTCTGCCTGTGTGACTGCAAGTCACTTGGTCTTCTGGTGACCTAGTTTCCCCTTTTTGCAGTCAGGGTCAGTTCTGTGCCCCCACCTCCAAGGAAATTGCTGGGAAATCACCTCCCTGCGTGCCAACCGCTCCCTTGTGTTCAGGCAGGAACAACTGGGAAAGCATCAGGAAATGAGTGCCAAACCCTGAAAATCATTAATGGCTGCATGAGAAAATGTGATATAGTTAGACCATTCAGTAATGGGAACTATGTAAGAATTTGAGTTATTACAAATGAGGAAAGGAGTATAGTATGTAGACCTCATTATATGTGTGAGATAGAGACAAGTGTTTTCCCTAACACACTAACACTTTGGAATTAACACAGGTGATCTGGCAAAATACAACCAATAGCAACAAACCCAAATGAATAAATAGGGCACACGTTGCTCCTTATTCCTCAGCCCTTTCCTTTCACTCTTTCTACTTCTGGGGACTTAGGTTTTAAATTAAACTTGAACTTCAAGCTCACTGTAACTAGAACTTTTTTAAGTACTTTGGAGTCCTCATTGTAAACCCATTTTCCAGTCCTTGGCTTACATGAAATGCATTTGCTGTCATCTATTTTAGTTTTTTTCTGGGCAAGTCAGAGTTTCTCATACTTATTAATAATTTTTGTACTACATCCATGATTGAGTATCATTTCCATTTGTGTATTTATGACTGTGACAGTTACAGAGCTTGCACAAGAAGATACATTTTTTTCATGCTGTTTACACTCATTTTAGCAATCACTGTTATATATAGCTACATATTTGAAAGTCTTAAATAAACAGTTTCCAGCTCACATAAAAAATGATACGAAATGAAAGTATAAATTAAAATCAAATGCATCATCCAAAGACTTAGCTGTCAACAAACACCTGGTATGTTTTATACATATGACAGGCACATACACATTTTAAACACATTATATAGTGCATAGTATAAATATGTAAAAGTATAAATATATAAACACGGTATAATATATAACATAGTATAAATACATAAAACAAATATAAATGTGTATATTAATGTATATGTATAAATATAAAACAAAAGGTACACAGGCATGTTGAATGCACACTCCTATATGCATTCATGCATGCCCACATGTTTGGTACAAGAATCCTTTTTAGTCCTTGCATCTGGAAGGACTACGTTACAATAACACCTAGGAGCTTAAAGTAACGCGACTGCCATGCTAGCACACGCCAGTGGAGCTGCAAGCATTGCAAGTCCTCTCAGGAAATCGAGTGGAGGCACTGCCAGGGGCTGCCCCGGGATGCACGGAGAGGGGAAGGGCTGGAGAAAGACCTTTGGTGCATGTTACTGCCCACCGCACCGTGCACCAGAGCTGAGGGGACACAGTGAGAGGGCGAGAGCTATGTGTATGCCAATGCCATACAAAACCAGAGCCGAAATGTCCACAGTTTGGTGGCGTGCTATGGTCCTGGCCTTGCAGTGTCCGCTTCTGCACCCGTGTGCAGCTGCTGCCTCCCACGTGCCGAGCACCCCTGCGGGGAGCGTCGTGCGCTGCTCCCGGCTGTGTTCCCAGCCCCGCTCCCTTCCCGTTTCCCCTGCTGCCAGCACCTCCCTTTCCGAGCCGAAGCGAAAACTCTTTGCGCAGCCGTATTTAGCTGCACCTACAAGGAATATTCCCAGGGACACTAAGGTTCTCCTCAGCTCTTCTGGGTATACCAAAAGGCTCTCACAGCTGCTGTTCCCTCCACGCCAGTGACGGGATGCCAGCGGCAGCTGTTGAGGCTGCTCTCCCTCGCACCTCCTCGCTAGCCCGGCTGCTGCTGCCAACCCGCACTTGCAAACAGCAACTGCGATGTCTCCTCAGACACCTTCCCTTCTCCGCGCAATCACGTTGTCTGCAAACAGAGGCCTCAGCCCTGTGGGCTTCGCTCATGTTGCCTCATCTGAGGGGATTAGCACAGCAGTGACTCAGGATCCCCAGTTGGGCTTGCGACATCTGCTTGTTGAGGTCACTTTTCCAGCACTAAACTGCTCCACCAGTAGCTGGGATGGTGGCCAGGCCTAGTGGGACAAAATGGCTGCTTATCGTGGTGCTGAAGCAGAAGCTGAACCCTGCCGAAAATCCAGGCCCGGCTGAACACCGTGGCACTGCACGAGTATGTGACTCAAGGCTTGCAAGAGGCATTGCATATTCCAGGCCCAATCCCCTTTGCCATACTCAAGCAAGAAGAGCCATTAAAATGAAAAGAAACAGCTGCGTGTGCACGTGCGTTTTCCTTTTTGATCAACGACCTCTTTGCTGATCCGCCTCGTAGAATGTTTGAAATCCCTACAGATGTTAGATGTCCATGATAAAAGGCGGTGCCCTTATTTGGCCCGCGGCCATTTTTCATGTTTATTTGCTTATTTACTTCAGTTAAGTGCAACACGCCAGTTGATGTGCAACATCCGTGTGCCGCAATACGGTTCTAGGTTGCCTTGGCAACCAGTGGAGAGGGTTTTGATGAGCCAGAGAGGCCCATGCTAATGCAAACAGGCGTTCAGGGGGCCTCTTCTGCAGGTGGGCGAGAAGAGGCTCCCTGCTGGGCTCCCTCACCCAGTCTGCTTTCAAATAGTTGGCCGTTTTAAACAAAAACAGCAAAAAAACAACAACAAAAACCCCACTACCCAGCTCCCTTTGCTCTTTTCCATGTTAACATGCAACTACTGATTAAAAGTTCTGAGACAGTTCTTCGAAGCCTTTCATTTACTAGATTTCCTTTATGAATCCAAATTGGATGGTCAATGCATTTTCCTTCAAAAAAAAAACCAAAAAACAAAAAACACGAGAACTATATTATGGAAATGTTCATTGGTTTGTTGTTGCTTTTATTGTTGTTGTTGCTGCTGGCCTTTACGTGTTTAATCTCCTACTTGTGCATCCATGGCAAATGGCACTGCTAGTAAGACTGAAGATAATCTTTGCACACCATCTTCCCTAAGGTGATGTTGTCCCAGAACTGTTGCAGACTGTAGGGCCCTTGCTTGGGCACAGCGGAAGCTTAAGACCGGGGTCTTCATCACGAGTTCTGTCAGATGGGGCTGATTCTATCTGGAATTAGCATGCACAGATCGCGTTGAAAGCTATGGATGAGGGTGGGAAAGATGAGTTATGCACAGAGGTCTTGTAGGTGCAAGGATGTTATCCTGAATTCAAGGGGATCTCTCCCCACTTGAGGATGTGAGGGTCTTCTGAAAAGGTGTCTGGATGCCCACCATGCAGGAAGTCACATTTCAGATCCCCTTATCCCTCTCTCTATTGAGTGGGATCAGGGCTACCTCTTTCTGTGAGGTAGGTGATATTTTTAGTAGAAGTTAGTATGGAAGGAGACATGGGAGGTGAGAACAGGGTATTATCTCCTTAATCCTTAATTTTCTCCTTAAGAAACTGTGTTTCTCGTTCAGCACAGTGGCAACATCCCTAAATGCAAACACAGGATTGGTAGATAACCTGATGACCTGATCAGTAAGAGGAAGGAAGGAAGGAAGGAAGGAAG
>VZSV01000038.1:4759171-4805169 GCA_013398735.1 Nothocercus julius | reverse complement strand
GAAAGAAAGAAAGAAAGAAAGAAAGAAAGAAAGAAAGAAAGAAAGAAAGAAAGAAAGAAAGAAAGAAAGAAAGAAAGAAAGAAAGAAAGAAAAAGAAACATTAGAATATTTTGTTTTTACTGACCTTCTGCTTTTTCAAGCCTCTGGGAAGGAGTTGCTTGCCTTCAAAGTGTACATGAACCGTGAAAGTGAAAATTTACCTTGAAATACTCTTACAGAGTTGCAGTTTTTTTCTCTGGCATCTGGAGGACTTCCCCTGCAGGTGAGGGGACTCCATGCTCTTTTCCTCCTCAGTCCTTCTCTTTTTTTTTTTTTTTTTTTTCTGTTCTCACATCTATCCAAAGGTCATATCATTTCATAGTCTCACATCTTCAGAAACTCAGATCCTCAAACAACCCACTTTTCCCTTACACTACCTTTCTCTACCATCGCCCTACCTTTCTCTACCATCTCCTTTTCTCAAGACTATTCCATAGATCAGTACTTTCCAAAGGTCTTTAGCAAATCATATTCTCACACAAAATTTGCTTAGCTTCTCTGTGTGCTCTTTCGGACTCAGACTTTTCTCTGAGTCCCACTCTGCCTCTTCCTTATCTCTTTGCTCCTCGTTTCCTCTGCCCTATTGCTAACCTAGCCTTTGTGGGAGGGGGTGGTCATTTCTCTGGAGCCTTGTCAAATCCAGTCACAGAGAGAACACTTGAAAGGAGTGCTGCTATAGTCCTCCTGGCAGAAGAGCAAACTCATCAAATTTCCACATTGTCTTGCTCATGGAGTACACATCAAGGGGCTCCACCAATGCCCTGAACATAGACTGGGCATTTTTCTAGTCTGAGTGATGGTAGAAAAGGGGATGAAGAGCTTCTAGACATCAAGGCCATTGGAAAGACACTATATGAGGCCATCAATACCTGTTTCTATTTCTGTTTCCATGTAAGCTTTTATTGTGTGGGGCAGAACACGTTCTTCTATGGGCAGTGATAGCTGACACTTTTTAATGCATGCTTGGCCAACAGTCAAAAGTCTGAGCATGGGAAGATATAGGAAACAGAAAATGGAAGTGGCAAGTGAATCAGACTTCTACAATAATGATGATAAAGTAAAAGAAATGGTGTCCAACAGACTAGCAAGAATGTAGCCACAGAAAGCCATAGAGGGAGATGGCTGGGTTCTTGACAGTGGGCTTTATCATTTCCACATAGCTTGTAGTGAAATGGCAGACAGTTGTCTTCTATCTCCTCATAAGCCATGGAAGGTGCCTGTTATTTGGACAAGTGAAATTTCACAAGCTCTTAAGATAAGAAACTGGGATTACCAATCTTTTCAAAAAAAATCAGAAACCAACCTAGATGATGTGGTGCAGGGGACAAAATTAGAAGTGTCAGTGGTGTAGCTTTCAGTGTTAAGCAAAATATATATTTTTGTGTGTGTGACTCGTTACCACTCTGAACATGACTCAGTGCCAGAAACCGACTCATGTTGAAACAGCATTACAGAGAGACAAAGAAACCATGTAATGAACCACCAGGCTTTCAGTTCGATAATACTCTCGTGGAAGGAATGTTTTACTCTATCCTGAACTGCAGTAAAGCTTATCACCGAGAGCACTGACGTACCGGTCAGTCCGTTAATCTAAGCAAAGGGGAGTGAAACTGGAAATGTTTATAAATGATTTTTCTCTGCTGAGGAAGGAGATAAGAATAACTATGACAACGTTCCTAAAACATTTGTTGAATGTTTCATTTCTAAAATGAAACACGCCAAAAAGGAAGGCAGTGCCTGAATAGGCTTCATGGTGGCAAATGGAGACCTAGAGAAAACCCTGTTTCTTACAGAGATCTTCGCGGGAAAAAAAAGCAACATTGCAGTTGAAATATCCACAGGCAAACTTCGGGCACCTTAAGTCTTTGGCTAGCCAATGGGTAGATGGGCTCCCTTTTGGAAGAGGTTTTGCAAACTGTGGAAAACAGGCATCTTTCAGGAGCACAAGAAACTGAGGCTCCTCCAAACATTAATTTACCTTTGAGATTAAAGGCAAATTTCATTTCAGTGGCAGTAAATTACAGCCATGGAAACCTGTCCTGGAATTAGGACATTTTGGAAACTTTTATAATCCCCGTTTGAACTGGCTCTGAAATAGGCCTGGAAACAAATTCACCCAGCCATGTGAGTTACCTACAAGGAAAGAGGGAAGGCTGACTGAAGTGATAGCAAGGACACCTGCAGTGTGTCATGCATTTCATTTCTCAGATGTCACTGTTGTATCTGCTCATAACTCTCATGTCAGCAGCCCAGTCCCTGGAACCCCCATCCCATCTCCTGTGCCAGCACAAGGCCTTGCCTCGTTCCAGCCAAACACCAAATCCCTCTCTGCCCAGGTGGAGAATGAGGTCATGAGCTGCTGCTCAGCCTCTTGCTGGAAGAGCATCAGGAGGGTTGACCCATCTACTCTCTTGCCAGATCCTGAGTTGTTCCTGGCTTGGCTTGTGTTGCAAGTCAGCCCCCCTGCTGTGCAGGCTCGCTCATGGGCTTAGGTGGACAACCAACGTCTTTGTTTACTTATTTGGGTATAGTAGAGGAATATAATTGCATCCACAGTGTATTTCAGCACAGAAGTATTTAACGCTTATGTTACACAATTTAAAGCATGATTTGCTTCTTGTGGCTCCTAAAATCTGCAATGTGCCTTTGCCAATGAAAACATAAAGACTTGGCTATGCAAGGAAACAGCAAGCTCAGCAAAAACTGTGGTCTGTTGTATTCGCAACCAAGAAGAGGAAAAAGATACACTGCCCACAGAAATGCTGCTCCATTTTGTTTTTGCAACTGGCAATTTGGAATCAAAGGCAGCTGAATTACATAGGCCAAAAGGAAAGAATTTGTTTTATGTGGGACCCTCCATGCATATGTAACTCTACTGTGAGAATTCTGTATTGATCACAGTAACCCGCCTGGGTCACCTTGTTCTAACCAGTTATGAGGATAATCTGACCCTCTAGTAGCATGTTCGTTTTAACTGCAGTGTTCTACAAAAGTCCACATATACTATGATGCTATAGAGAAGCTGTTCTAAGGCTGTTGCTCATTGTCAGAGACTATGTCTCTAGGTGATACTGGCACATAAAACAGAGAGAAAGGAGACATGAGTATTTCTCATTTGTACTCACCACAGAAATTTTTTAGTAATCCTTTTTTCATACACACACATTACAAAATTGTTCCTGAAAGCATCATAAACTTAATGGCATGCAGCTTCGCTGGTGAAAGAGTCCTAGGTGTCTCTTTTGTGATAAATAAATGACAGGTTATGCATTTTGTGTCACCTGTAATATTTCATATAAATAGCTTTACATTGATGTTGTTGTATGTGTGCATGTATGTATGTGTGTGTGTATATGTGGGATTAGAGTCCCAGTGTTCTCACTTGACATTAGTGTTGGGAAGTTTGCTGGAAACTTGCTGGGTCAGATGCATTCTTGTGCAGAGAAACATATGTCACTAGTAAAAGTTCTTGCACTGGAGGAGAAATATCTTCCTCTAATGCTGAAATGTTTGGGAAGGGCACAATATGTAGGGGAGTGTGCATGCAAAGACCCAGCACAGAACTGGAATTCATGAGATCTTTCCCTATTCTTGCTGGTGGCTCACTCTAACAATACACTATATCCACAGGTCTTGGAGGTAGACTTGAGAGGAATGAGAGGTCTATGGTGTCTTACACATACACCCATTTGCTATGATTTGGGGATCAGATAATGCTAGGGCAGAGCTAAAGTCACTGCAGCTACATGGTAAATCTGCACTCTTTTACAGCTCAGACAGTAATACTTAGTTACACCCCACAGCACTGATTTGCATTAGGTAAATTAATGCAGACTATGATTTGCTTGTCATTCCCTTTGGCACAATTTGTTGTCCCAGAAGGAAGTAGCAAGTCTTGTGCTCAGTACATTTAGGGTGGAAGCTGTGTTGGGTTATTACAGAAGAAGGATGATAGTGGATGGATGGGATATGATTTTATTCTTTCCAGGTCTTTTCTCTCCCTCACAGCTTCCAGTCACCAGCTTGTGCTGTTTTGACAGTTATCAGCATTATCCAAATCAAGGTTTCAAAAATCATGAACAGATCAAAACATGGCCAATAAAATTAGGTTAAATTAAATATATATAAGGGTCATTTCCTCTCAGTATTAAATGAATACTGTGTCCAGGTCTGAGCACTGGACTTCAGGAAAAATATGACAAAATGGAAAGAGGACATTATTAATAATCAAAGGTCCTGAAAACATGGCTTATGAGGACAGAGAAAACAATGTACTCCTTAGCCATGGCAGATAGAACAAGAAGAAATGGGTTTAAATTGCAACAAGGACAATTCAAGTTAGATATTAAAAAGTACTTTGTGACAGCTGGGGCAAGTACTGGAGTAGATTGCCTGGGCAGGTGGTGGTGTCCTCCTACTTGAAGGTGCTTATGAACACTTGGACAAACATTCATGAAAAATGACACTAACATAGCTAACCCTGCCTTGGTGACCTTGCGGTACCTCCCAGCTCCATGATATTGAAATATACCTATGATTTTTGCTATATTAAACTCCAGCGCAATTTAAATCTGCTGCAGTAATAACAGATGGAACTGGTAAACAATCCCTTCATGCCAGTCCTGTCCTAGCCACAATGTTTTGATGATGTGCTCTTAAAAATAAAAAACAGTGAGTTGCAAATGGGCGGAATTGTTGCCAGCAGTTTGGAGAGGTGACAGGCCTGTTTGCCGTGGTGTCTATACCACCCTGTCTATATATCTGTCTATACCGCCTGTCTGTACATCTCCCTTTACAGGAATAATGCAAGCTCTTTCCTCTATTCTCAGTGGGCTCAGTGGGGCCCTAGTCCACATCAGAGGAGTCTAGGTGCTACTTCAAAATGCTTAGCAGGGCAGTAATTGCCAGCTTAGCTGAAAATGAAATCGGCTCTATTCAACAGGGCTGGGAAGGAGATAAACAATATGTTGATAAAAATTTATGATTTCAATTTAGCAAGAAAGTAACTTACAAGGGATGAGCTGGAGTCATGCACATCCTGGTTGGGCTGGACTGAGTCTCACCAGATCCTGAACACTACTTCTGTGTCAGCAGAAAGCCATCCTGGTCTGTGGGACGCACCTTTTCCTGATGAGGGAGGGCATGAATGCTGGTGTTTTCCTGGCCAATATTTCCTTTGATACGTCATGGTTTTTCTGCAAGCTAATTGCATGCAATAGCGTGTATTGTGGTACGTAAGTCTCACCATCCATGGAAAGTATCTTAATTTAAACTAATAATGTGGAGCCTCAGTGTCAGCTGACACTGACTTTTAATTACTGTTGGCCAAGTCCTCCAGTGCTTAAGCACGTCTAACTTGCTCTATGCCATAGGAGTCAGCAAGAGGGTAAGAAAACTCCTTCAAATGCCATTTGATGAATCTGGCGAGAGACTGCCCTTCTGGGAGAAAAGCCAAGTGGCATGAGATAGAAGTAGGAACCTTTCTCTCTCCCTCTGCCCTCCTGTCCCTGAGGATCTCTGGAGAAAGATCTGCCTAGGCAGAACTGGCCCTAAAAATAGCAACCACTTCTGCACCCTTCCCTGAATCTCACCTCCTTCGACAGCCACCTTCCCATATGAGCCCTGGGGGCATCAGCAGATACTTGTGGATGTGACGTAAAATTTTGGGGATGGGTCAAGTACAAAAAAGTGGGATAAACTCTGCTAAATTCTGTGTAATTTTTCCCCAAGAAGTTCCACCTCAAGCATAACATGGAGTGAAGTGGCAGATGTGAAAAACAGATTGTCCCACAATGTCCTGCCTTCACTTTTCAATCTAGTCACGTAGCCTGCTTTTAAATTTCATTCTTACCACTTTATATGTAGCCAAACTTAACCCTTAGTAGCAACAGATCTCGGGTAGGCCTCAGCAATACTTAATTCAAGAGAAATAGTGTTTCGTTTATAGACTGATGCTTGAAATAGAGAAAGATGAACTAAATTGCTCATTAATTTCTGGTCACTGTATTATAATTGCTACAGTACCAAAAAGATTCAGAAAAAAAAAAATGAGAAGGTTAATTCAAAATCTAAGACATGAAGTTTCTGAAGCTGAAAAGAACTGGTATGTATGGACCAGAATTAAAATAAAAAAAATAGAGAAAAGAGTTTTCTTAAAAGAAAACTAATTGAAGTGGCTAAAAATCATAATAGTTAAATTCAGCCTTAGTTCATACTTTCATTCCATCACAGATAAGCACAAATGGAAATAAAGTAAAAAGAAATTGAGGGCAGTGTCAAGAAGCACTTTCTTACACAAGCAGTAATTGAAGAGTGAGGTGACCTGTAAAGCAATGTCAAAAGACAAAAACATTAATGTAATTAAAGAAGTACTTAGATGCAATACAAGGAGAACAGATGAATGAACTTTGGCAGAAAATGCCTTTCTTGGCCCCTCATCCAGCCCACCACAATATGTACTCAGACTCCTGTAATCATTTTGGTTTGAACCCCTCTAAGCCCTACCACAAAATTCAGGAAGGTAGAAATGACTTTTATGGGCTATGACTTCTGATTATGTTGAAAAATGTTAACATCTGTGTAATGGGATTGAGGTCAACAATTTCTTATCATTTATGCACAGGTAGGTTGTCTTTTGAATCACAAACCCATTCAGTGCACTGGTAAAGAGGAGGATAAAATCTTAGGACATAAAATCCTGTTGCATGAGTTGACTTGACCTTAGCGGTATCCACCATCTTCTCCATCAGGGAGCGGATGGGGGGAGAAGGAGTGAAACGCTGTTTCTGGTCCCAGCCACTCATTACAGCTAAATCATTAGCGATGTGAAAGCCATCTGTTCAGATACAGACTAGTAGCACATTAATCCTCCTCCTGATTTGTGCGAGCAGCAGAACAGGCAAAAGAACCAACGAGGCCCTGCAAGGTTGCTCTTAGTTCCTTCTTGGGGCTCTGTGAAAAGTAGAGAGATGCCTCCTCCAGTCCCGTTTACACACACAGATATACGTTTACTCCCAGGGCTGGCAGTAGAGCACACAGAGCTTTCAGAAAACACAGTCTAGCTCCTGTTTCCTCTATGCCATTACCCGTAATGCAGCTCCAGGCCTGATTTTGCCACCTTTGCTCCTACTGAGGTGGTTATAACGTGTTGCACCGACTGTAGACAGCACTTTCTTCTGAGTCCTTCAAAGAACAAAGATTAAATCACACTAATAGGGAAACCAAGGGAATATTTTTCACTGGAGAAAGATAGCAGAGATTTTCTAAATCAGACATTTTTGTCACAGAAGAACTTTTGTTACTGGAGCAGATCTATAATAATATCGCTACTGTTTCCGTATTTTTATAGCAGTGCTGCTGGGATAGAGTGTCTCTTTTAATACAAATGCTGTCATTTAGAATTGCTGCTATGGTAGAAATGTTAAATTAAGCACTGTCTTTTATATAAAATACAGCACCACCTGCTTGAACAGAGAGCTGATAAAACACTACTTTTTTTTTTTTCGCTGTGCATCACATTAAATTACCCAGCAATATAAAAGAAATGGAAGTACACAAAAGCAGGGCATATTTCTGAAGTGACTGCACTGATATCTTCTGTTTCCAAACATTATGTGCTGGGTGGGTGGCAGAGATTGCACAGACATTTCAGACAAAATTCTTTCAAAATGACCAGTCTTCATGTCGAAACCGTATGCAGATCCACAGTGGTGGAGCTCTTTGAATTCAGATCCATAACAGGCAAATGTCATTGACAAAATGTCAATGAACCATAGGTCTAGGGAAAGGACTTATAGTTTAACTGTACAAGCGATTTACTCTACCTAAGCAGCAGCAGCCTATAATGGTCAAAAAGCTCATTTCCAGCACAACTTGTACCAGTTCCCCTGGTGAATAAATTATGAGCTGATGTAGCTAAATCAGCTCTATACTTTTTTTCCCTGTGAAGTAGAGAAGTGCAGTTGTTTTAGTGTTACAGGCAGGAAATTGGGAAATAAGAGCTGTGTTTGAACTTGCAAGCCTGGATGTGGGAGTCTTGCTCCCAGGATTAAAGCCCATGGAAAATGCAGAGCACCTTCCCTCTGGTCCTTTCCTGGGTTTCTTTTTTTACTGAATCCAGGACACAAGGTGGCTGACGCATGCCCCAAACTCAGCGTGATGTGCAGTAAGGATAAGGCATGACTGTGCACACATATGTCAGGGAACACGTGGTTCCTAGAAATGCCAAAGGAGGCCAGAGTCAATATGGGAATATGGGTATCAGGGGAAGCTGGGCACGTTATGGGCTTGGCAGCCTGTGCCCTGTGGAAATGGAGAGCAGAAAGGCTTTGATCCCCCCAATGCTGAACCGGGCGCTGCAGCATCTGAGTGTCGCACCTGCCGGTACATCCTTCCTCTCTTACAGAAGTCTCATGACACAGGTTCAGTCACGTCGCTGTGAATGCTGGACAGAGCAATATGTATAACCTAGAGCTTCATTCACATGACCCCACTTTCTGTGCACAAAATGCATACCCTGTCTCATTTTCTCATGTCCATATGACTTCACCGCCGGGCACACCACGCAGCGCTGTCAGAGGTCACCCTTTGCATCCTAGTCCATGAGAATTTGGGTGGAGAAATATACAAGCTACAATACCAAGTTTTTTTTGCCTGAGTCTTACTGAACCATTTTTGAAGTCCTCTTGCCACCTCCAGTGATGGAAGCATGCTCATGACACATTCCCAAACATTATACCATTACAGTGGTTTTCTTCTATATATCAAATAATTGGCCAACTGTATTCATGACAGTCATTTCTTCCACAGGGCACTCACTATTCATTAAGATTCCTGTGATGGTGTGTATAAAGCTTGACTTGGATCCAGGGAATTTTGGAGGAGGTGCTGGACAATGCACTCATTAATTTACAAATATATTCCTTCAAAGAGCCTCCTAGCACTTTCCATATATTTTTAAGAGCACATACTTCTTCTATAAAATAAGGATTATGCCTACAGAAGTGAAAAAATAAGGATAGTGAGGTTTAAGTAACTTGCCCGAAGCCCTACAGGAAGGCACTCTTGGCATTTGCCATGGAAATAAGTCCTATGCTGTAACTGTTTGTTCACAAGGGGTTGAATTTTCAGAATAATGCTCAGGATTTACTTACATTTGACAGGAGTGTATTATTTTTGTTGTTTTAGGTATCTGCTGCTTGGTAAAAAGCAAGGATTTGGTAGTAACTAATGATCCCATAGTTACAGTGAAATATGTGAGAGGTTGACATTAAAAGGTTGCAAAATGCTGCTGCACTTATAAATCAGACCCTGATCATGCAAAGAATTTTGAGCACAGTAAATTTCATCTCACTGAAGTCACTGCATTTTCTAAAAGGCATAAAGCTAAGTATATGCATACACTTCCGTAGGATCAAGCTGCAGTCTCTGGGCATAGTCTCATGGGTTGCTTGGATTGCACCAGCTATAAGAAGTGGGAGAACCATGAAAACCTGCCAAAACTGTTAAAACTCCAGCTGATCCTTTAAAATGTGGCATTAGGAATATGCCCATTATTACTATTGACATTGTAATGATATCTACTATGTGTCAGAGATCTAATGCCCATTTTGTTAAGAATTAATAAATTAACATTAATAAATTAACTAAAAAGATTATCATACAGAGCTGATAAGATAAGTGGTAGCATTGCTGAGGAAAGGCAACTCAGGTATTGAACTATATTTAATATAATAGTTGAACTTCCTTTTTAAAAACCACTTCCTAAAATTTTTTGATTTCCTTCTTCAAAGAATCTTAGCAAAATTGTGCTCAGTTATTAAAATAAACAAGTACATACAAACCAAACCTACAGCTCCTGGTTAGATAAGTTCCATAATACCTTTCATACTTGCCCTGTTCTACCTTCATTTCCCTTGCTAGATCATTTTTGATTACAATTCTGGTATTTCATAAGGCAGCTGAACTCCTCTGTTAAGGCTTTGGAAGAAAAAGAGAGAACTCCCATTTATTTGTTCCATTGTTTTCTAGTATGGAAAGAGGCTGAAAAAAGAATCAACAACTCCATATATACAACACTTTCTAGTAATGTAAATGATTACCTGGTAATTTGTTGATTTACAGAAAAAAAAAACTATGATACAATAAGTCCCAGTCACTATGATCATAAAAGTTGCAGAGCTATTTGAGAGAGAAACATAAAGAGTCTTTTAAAGTGAAATCACTTTGATATATAGAATGAGAATTGTGTTAGCAAGAATCTCTTGTTGCCAACCTATTCAACAACTGTTGATCTATACTGCCATTAGCAACCCTATTGCTTTCAGCCATGTCCCTTGGTCCTACAGCTTTTATATCAATCAATAATATTTAGCACCATCAGTAGTCTTTATTCAAATGAATAGCTACATAGGATCAGCAGGATTATTGTCCTCATCGAGAATAAAGTATTTAAACAAGACTAAGCATTGAAAATGAATTATATCCTGACTGTTAAAAGGCTAAGAAAGTTCTCCATAACTTTGTAAATTTTCTCTAAATGTTGCCTTTCTTTTAAAAGTTCAAACATTGACTACTGTAGTTAAAAGGTTTTACTTGCTTGGACTGTGAATTAAAGCAGTGTCTCATGAGAAGTATTTTTTCTTATGCAGTTGTGAATGTTCTTTCCCCTTTTTTTATTCTTATCTTGTGGAATAAGTTGTCATTACATGAGATCAAAAAGATTGTTTTTCTCAGGAAAGCCTAGATTCCAGGACATATTGAAAAACTGTTGGTAAGCTGGAGATCTGGCAATAGCAAGGAAGTAGGGCCTCCTTTCTATGAAGGATAATCAGCCACCAGGAACACTTGAATACCCTATTTAAAAACAGTTGTCTGCTTTACAGGGATCTGGAAAATGAGAGGTAGGTTTTGATTGAGTCAAGACATTATTTTATTTTATTTTATTTTATTTTATTTTATTTTATTTTATTTTATTTTATTTTATTTTATTTTATTTTATTTTATTTTATATTTTTTGTGATGTACTCTTAAAGAGAGAACTTCATCAGACTAAAACACCTCTCTCTTTCGTGCGGCTGCTTAATTTTCCCCCAAGCAAATTCTTCACATGCCCAGAAGGAATCTTGTGTCCAACATCTGGGAGTGCTTTAGAGACTTTCATTATTTATATGCCAAGATAATATCTCTTCTACATGAATGTGCTACTGTTCCCATTGATTAGATGTTTGCTGATTAGTGCCAACTGCAGTAACTTTTGTAATGTGGATGCTCTTCTGTTGGTGCTGTGCTCAGACGCTTGATTTACATCACAAATTATGAGCCTCCAAACACTCATCAGACCTGAATTCATTAGATTTTGAATGTTATTGACTTGGGAAAAAGTGAAGAGTTGAAAAACAAAACCAAACCGGTATTTAAAAATAATGTTAAATACACATGTAAACGAAATGGCAGGAAATAGTGATTTAAATTGGAAGAAAAAAAAAAAAAAAAAAAAGAGTGAGACTCTCTGAAATCAGCAAAGACCTTTTTTTCTGCCTTGACATCCAGGACGTGCCTGGTATTTCCCAGAGTGAGCTGTGAGGGAAGGGAGCCCTTGTGAGGACCACACGCATCCATCTTCTCATTGTGTGTGCAGTGCAGGGCCTGGCAACAACCTAATTTTCTGAAAAACACCCCAAAACAGAAGGCTGGCATGGAAAAGAGGGGAAAAACATGGAAGAAGTGATTAGGCAAACCGAACACATATGGTTTTTGTTTGTTTGTTTTTCTTTTGGTCTTCTTGTATCTACTTCCAGGCAGGAAAATGAGCATGCTGCTCTGGTCCTAGGATATGTCTGGCCACCCCAAGTTGCAGAGTCCTCCACTGGGTCCCTGTGGCTCTGGGAAGCCTCTCAGCTTGGCAAAGCACATTTTGCCTCCAAAGTGTTCATCTTAGCAATGACAGAGGGGAAAAAAGTGAGAGGAAAATGACGATAGGGCCCAAAATTGCATCTCAAAGAGAAGCTTTGAAACCACACTTAGGAGCTTTGCATTAAAATGAATGCATATATTCAAAGCCAAAAAGTCCTGCTATTGGTTCCTCATCACTTTGCTAGTAGATTTTTCTCTGAGAATGCAGGCACTGCACTGCAGAAAGCCACACAGGATTGCTTTAAGAAAATGTATTCAAATATCCCACAATGCTAAAGGTGTTTCAGAGCATACGTGAATTAGCAGGTCATTCATGAACACACCGAGTTCTTGAGAATGACGGTTTGTATCTCACCATGGGCCACCATAACATGCTGCTGTATAACTGACAAGGTTAATGGTCATGACAGACCTGTTACTGTGATGAGCTCTGTGGGGACAGACGTGCATCCTCACTGAAGGATCAGGGGCTGACCTGCATCATCCAACTGAAGGAGCTGACCAAGGCAGCCATCACTGCAAAACTGCTGCCAGCATGTCCAGGATGACTGGATGAAGTTGATAATTGGCATTAGAATCTAACCAAAAACAGCATTTATTTTATTTTAAGGTTTCTAGCAATTTAGAGACTGTTGATTTTAGGTACTTATCATCATATACAGATGCCCAGCAATGAAAAAACAGACATCAGCTCCTTAGCTGGCATACACTAGGGTAACTGTATTACGGTCAATGGAGCCATACTAATTTACAGCACTTGTGGATCTAGCTTGTTTCCAGAGCATGCATTGATTTTACCATCAGTCTTTATTTCCTCATTTTCAGCCATTTAAATGTAAGTACTTCTGACATTTTGGGAAGGTACAAGGCATTGCTGTATCAGTCTTGATGCTTTTTTAATGATGCTTTTGGGCAGTGACTAATAATCATGAGGTAGCTTGGAAAAGATACTGCTGATTTTATTCTTATAGTGTACTGGCTTGGCAATTAAATCTCAGATCATTTAAATACCTAAAAGGTTGGGAGTATAGAGGACCCTGACTTAAAACATGATTAAATGAAGTTGAAGGGGATATCTCTGGACAGCAAGGGTGTCATTGCAAGAGATGCTGGCTCCAGTGGTGGAGTGAGCCTAAGAAATTCCCTGCTCACCTTCACCTCACGTTCACCTGTCCTTTTGCTAAGGAAATATTATAACCCAAACCATGTCATGATCTTTGCAGTGCTGCCATATAAACAGCACCAGTATCATAAGCAAAAGGGCAGTGAGCAGAGCACAGTGATGAGGATTACAGCAATGGGTCAGGAGATTCTTCAACTGGTTTGTTTTCACTGCCAAAGTCAATGCATCGTGTTACGACAACCAAAAGCTGCCTGCTGGTCATGCCATGCCTCTCTCCACAGCAGCCTGCACATGCAGACTGTACTTCTCATCCACATCTTCATCTCATCCATTACACATGCAATGTGGGTGTTCTCTGTATTTCTAGAGGGTATTAATGTTCTTGGGCAACTATTCACTCACCTTTCAGTTGCATGACACCAACTGCTGTCACCTGCATCTTGGAATAAAATTGTAGTTCCAAATCCTTGCAACTAAATGATTAAGTTTTCGACTAAGAGAAGTTCTCAGCAATGATTATAAAATACCACTTAAGCAGATTTAGAGCTCGCTAGCCAGATGCATATGAAATAGGAGCTGGCATTGTTTCACGGACTTTGAATCCTTGCCAGTTCACAGCACGCAGGGAGCTGCTCCGCACTCTGCAGCTGTATGAAGGACTGTCCCCAGGTCACCCGCCACTCCGCCTGCACGGCAAGCAAGGACTGCAAATCTCAGCAGTGCTAGGGCAGCCTTCCACCTTTGCGAGGGATGTAAAAGGACATTTACTTCACTTTGGTGAGCATATGAAAAATGTGTTACAGGTGGGCATTTAAAATCAAAGGTCTGCCTATTTGGTGCTGATATTCCAAGCTTTGTAGTCCATGGTTGATAAAAATAGAGAGTTTGCTTCAAATCCAGCTTCACTACATGTGACTGCAGATATCATCTAAGGAATCTGGAGATGAAAGCTGCTAAGGCCATGAGAGATACTGTTACGAAAGGGAGGTTTTGGCATGTATCTAGAAAAGAAGATATCCCTAATTATTTGTTATATCCCTTATTTCATACTTACCAACTTAGAGTTCTGAACTTGCACGCAAGAACTAATGTATTGCTATTTGAATTATTTCAGAGCTTCCTTTTTAACATTACTAATTGACCCACTGATGGATGCTTACTCTCCTTACTTTATCACACTAATGTTGTTCTAGCTAATTCCCTGCTGAAGCAGCAGAGCTACCCATTAAGCAAGCGCTACAAGCTGATAAGGAACAGCAACATGATTTATGCATTGCAGCAGGCCACAGGGATAAATACTGGTATCAAGGTGACTTATTTGCCTGAGAAGCCCTTATTGAGGAGGTCAGTAGAAAGGAGCACCAGTCATCACTGGTTTTGCCATTAGCAGGGAACTAACATCTATTTTCTACTCTAAGCTTTATTCATCTGTGCATAGAGGATAACAGCAAGAAAACAAGTGATGAAGGGCATGTCAGTCAGCAGTGCTCTGCATCGGAAGTTCAAAATGGTAGAAAGAAGCAGAGCAAGGAGGAAAAGCCAGTTACCAGGATGTGTATGCATGCTGTTGGCTTAGGGGCTCAGCAGCTGAGGGTAAGAGGGAGCCCGGCCAGAGAAACACTGCTGCTGTGGATGGAGCCAGGAGAAGCCGTGATCCATGAGTCTCTCTATACAGCATAGCCTGGTGCCCAGCAGAATGCAAGGCCTGACGCAGTCCTTAGGGCACTGGAAGCAGTACCACCACAATAACAAGGTGTAAATTAATTAATGCTCTCTGTCTCAGCACGTATTCATCTAGGTGTAAGGGGAGCATTTGTCTCACTGCTGGGAGAGGTTTGCCCTTTCCTGTGTACAGAAAGACTAACCTTGTCACCTGCAAACTGTCGGGCACGCTGGCAGAGGACAAGGGACGCGCTTGAAAAAGAAATGAAGCTGTGCAATAAAAAGCAGTGACTGGCTTTTTTTTTTTTTTTTTTTTTTTGGAGAATGATTTGGTGGGTGATGATTCATGCTTTTTTATCTGAGGGCTGGCAACTTACTTCCTTCCACCTTCCACAGACAGTATGTCCATCAGCTTCTTAGAACTGCCACCTCTGTTATATCTGACATTCCACCCAAATTCTTATGGGAATACAACATAAGAATAGCTGTTGTGGGCCAGACCAGAGATGTGTCTCTCCCAGCATCCTGTCTTGGACAACAACCAGAAGCAAGCACCGAAAGAAAAAAATTAATAAATATTGGGCTTCTATAAGGGATCATCTTCTGCTTCAAGCTCCAACTTCTGGCAATTTGTCATTTAGAGAGTCCCTGAGCTACAGGTCGTATCCCCATCATTGAGCTTAATGGCCCTTGGTGGTCCTTTCTTCCAAGAATTTTTTAATTGCTTACTTAGCTCATTTTACCTTTGGCTTCTTCAGCATCCTGACTTCCATGATATAATTGTGTGCTTTGGGAAAGGCTGCATCCTGCTGAATCTCAAAAAAACAGATGGGATCAGGTACATTCAGGATAAAGTAGCTCTAGCATTACAGATCTTCTAGGTTTACAATACTACACAGTACTACAGAGAAACTTAGATGGCAGATCCCTACAATTACCTATGTCTTGGATCCCCATATGGTCCTGCAGGGTATGGAAACCCACATGAAGCTTTAGTATGTACAGTAGTACATATGTGAATGCAGAAGAGGGAATGAGACAAAGAATGACTTAATTCTGCTTCCAAATCCAGTGGTAATTCACTCAAGTTATGACAAGTCACTTCACGCAGAATTTATTAGATTAAGGAGATCTTTTCTCATGGTTTTTTCAAACTGCAGAATTGGGCTATGTCCCACTGAAATTAATAGCAATCAGGTACCTATTCTGTTTCTGTGCTTTTGAAAATCCTGTAGCACATCCACCTCTATCTTTTAGGTTTAAACTACCTGAAAGCTAGAACTTTGCACTGAAATGTTTTTATATGGTTTATAGTGCTTCATTTTCTGTAGGATTCATTTTATGAGAAACTTAAGTTCACAGGAGCAGGACAGATGAGAGCTACCAAAAGAATATATCAAACTATTTTGGAATTGGAGACAAGGATGATGGTGCCAGGGCTAGAGCAGGTCTTATCTCTGGGGTGTAGGACAGTGGTTTTCCCTAAGCACAGACACAGGGATGGAGGATTTCTGGGGCTGAGCCTTTCTCTATGGGGAAAAGGCAGAAGGAGGAGCATAGTTCAGAAGGCATCACAGTGTGGAGCAAAATTTTCAAATAGTGGACTTCTAAGCTTGGGAACGGGATGTGTCTCTACCATGATGCACCAAACCCTGAGCAGCACTGCTCTGCCACCACAGATGCTCAGAAGCTCTGAATCACCTAAGTTCAGCGCGTCATAGGGAGGGTACCAGAAAAGGTAGGTCAGGGAAATGCAAACACATTCAAGATGCACAAGCATTTCCTTAATCTCTTTGGGCTTCAGGATTCTGACCTGTAAAAGATAGAGAACTTAACTCAGCAACTCACAAGATTTTAGTGAAATGCAGTCTGTTAGTGCTTGAGAAATTTCATGAGCTATTGAAAGCACCACAAAAATGCTAAATATTATTATTGAATTAGAGTATGATTGAAACAAATTGATTTGTTTGGAATGTTTCAGTGAACATGAAATTCCATTTCATTTGCAACAATGATTCATTAACTGGCTCTTCTGATTATATATTTATATACCCTGCTGAAAAGACAACTGATATTAAGAGAACTAATGTTATCTACAGCTAAGAACTGTAGAGTCAAGGATTTTGTAAAAAGTGTGGTAGTGGGAGAGTTTAGACACCCCTTTCTCTGTTATATTTACTACTAAGTATGTGAAAAGCCCTTGTGATAGAATTTGCTTTTTTTTTTTTTTTTTTGATTTCACTGAGCTTGTCTGAATATATAGTGGTGCTTCTAAAGACTAGTACTTCATTAAACTTAGGCCAAAATTAAGTGCAACATTTTCAGATTTTCTGCTGGCTTCAGCATGCAAGAGGGTTAGAATCACTAGTGCTATGAAGTACTGAATACAGGAAACTCAAATCCCTCCTAGTATGGAACCACTCATAAATGTAAGCACCCCTTTTACAGAAATGCTTCAAGCTGCAAGAGGGAATGATTTAGGATAGTCATGCTTTTGGTCCTAGATTCTCATTAGCTAAGTTTACTCTATGTTGTAAGAAATCATCTGCAACTGTGGGGCCTTTTTATCAAAAGGAACATTAGGTAGTAGATGTCTGCTCTCTGGACTGGAAAGTCCATTTGTGTTCCCTGTTTCTCTTTCATACCAATTAAAACAGAATAGAAATGGATTTTAATCTGGATGCTTGATGATATGTCATATTTTATATTGCTTATTGCACAGCCAAGGTGGCCCAGGGTAATCATGCACTAAAACACTATCAAAAGAGCCAGGATTTTCCTGAAACGATGAGTCCTGGTTCATTCTGGGACAAAACCAGAAACTCCCCCAGGCAGCTTGGGAAAGACAGTAACACAAAGGCTGTGACTCTCAGGAAGAGACTGGGGACCACTTTAGTCGAGGGGACAGTTTGGTGTTTTTTCCTTGACTCCGGTCTCCCTGCAGACGTCTTTAGATCAGAAACACTGACTTCTCATCTGACCACAATAAATCCACAATAAGCAGAGCCAGAGCTCTGTTCCTCAGTTTCCCTTCTGCAACAGAGAGGCAAGACTACATCTTAGTCAGTTTAAACAAACAAACAGACAAAAACACCACAACTTAGATGTTTGGATGAAAGCACAAAAGCAAGGGGTGGGAGTAGCACTGCCAGCACAGGAGAGTACCAAGGCTCCCCTCTGAGTACTTTTTCTGTTGTGCCAATGCTATGTAAGATGGTCATAGTTATCTCTGTTAAGTAACTGTGGTCTGAGTGGCCACAGCTTTGTTTAATTCCCCGGGTGACCTTATGGAAGTGTTGACTGGAGTTTATTGCCCTAATTTAATCCTGCTGACTCCCAGCCAAGGGGCTGACTGCAGCTTCCTTTCCTTCCCAATATCCTTCCCACGTAGTTAAAATTCCATGTCAGCCTCGCATTTATTTGTTGTGTTTTAGAGAAGAAACATAGGCCTCCAGAGGCTGATCTGTGTCCTCTTTTCCATCACTGGGCCAGCCTTCAGAAAAGATCTTTACCTGAAAGCCGTGATGTCCTTGTCCCTGAGCTTGGGGTTCTCAGCTGTGCGCTGCTACCTGGATCAAGCACAAAGAGACGAGGCCAGAGACCAGGTGCAAACCCACAGGCATGAACAAAAAAGGCATTTTTCTGAAAGAGGCACCATACCCAAGAGCAGGTGGGCTGCAGACAGACTGCTCAGGGATTCATGGACTGCTATCTTGACAACAAGGCACTACATGGACAAGAAGGTACCTAAACATTGCTAGAAATGATCCTTAATAATTTACAAGTGGCAAGAAAGAATCAGGGGTAAAAGGTAAGCATAATATAGGCAGATGTTTAAAATAATGAGCATTAAATGTCCTCCATTTTTCTTATAAAGCCGCAATTTCCTGGGAAACTTTAAGTAACTTGCAGAACCAGAATAAACCCCAGGAGAAGATAGTAGGAAGAAGCATGCTGCGATGAGCAGCAGTGCAGAAGAAGTAATCAGTAGAAACCAGTCGGTGAGGAAGATGTGCATGTCCATGTCACGAAAGAATATGTGCTCTATGTCAGATCATATGCTGGATGTCATAAGCATATGTTTACCTTGTACTTCCAAAACAGATGACTACGTCTGATTCTGAAATATGCAAGCCTGAAGAGGAAGCAAGAGAGGCTTTTCTCAGGTTTGCAACAGTCACGAATTATAGCACAGGAAGTTTCAACTGGATATTACAAAAAAAGAAATTCACCATACGGGTGTTCAAAGGCTGGAGCAGGGCCCCAGGATTTTAAAAGTTCATCTTTGGAGCTAGTTAAAATATGCCTGGATGAGGCCTTGAGGAACCTGCTCCAACTCTGCAGTTGGCCTTACTTGCATGGGAGAGCAGATCAGATGACTTGAGGTGTTCCTTTCAATTTAAATTTCCCTGTGATTGTACAAAGCAACCTAGAACAGAAGGACAGGTGTCCACCTGCCCCCTTCTCCTTCCATTATCACAAGTTCACATATGTTTTCACTGCTTTGTTGCAGGTAACAGTCTCAGTGTTTCATTAATAAAATAACCAAAGCTGCCAGCCAGGTCTTCAAGATACGTAAATTTTCCTGCAGGGAAATGGATGCCTTTTCTTATCATTGGTAATGCTTTTCAGCAGTTAATCCTGTTTCAGTATAAGGGATCTGAATTTGGCCTTAAAACTGGTCACCTCAGGATGGCTCATTAGACTAGGAAAAAGAATTTCAAGGAGCTTTCCTAGTCATAAAGCCACTAGTCCAATGTCTCAGGGAACTATGGCAGTTTATATCAAATGTTCATTATTAACAGCAGTGCATCAATGACTGACTCTGAAGAAAAACACTACCAAGGAGCAGGGGACCAACACTTAAACACTGCATGAAACCAAAGACAGGGAATTTCTTTTAGAGGTAGCAGGAGGATTAAACTGCTTTTTCTGTGGATGCTGTGATGAGGGAGGAGAGCAGAAAGGGAGCAAACTCTTGGAGAATGGAGAAAGGACTGTGTTCTATAGACAGCTGGGGCTTTGCTTTAGGTTGAGGAGAGAGGGAATGGGGGGCAGAAGGACAAGGAGGATAAACTGGCTTGCAGAGAGCTCCGCAGATCACAGCTACGCGCACGAACCCCAGTGTGGCTTCAGCAGGGTTCGGGGAAAAGCTCTGACATCTCCCCAGAGGATTTGACCAATCCTTATCAAAAACAGCAAATAGGGGCTTGGCAGATGGAACGAGCTGAAATTAGATAGAGGAAATTTATACAGAGGGCTTGCAGGAGAAGATTAAAGAAAATAGAAAACTGGGAGAAGTAGTAAGGAAAGTGTTCTGCTCTCCATGAGCAATGTGAGTGTGCACAGCATACCCCTGCATGACATGGTGTGCATCTTTAGTGCTACCGCTGCCCTTAAAATGCATCATGATGCTGCTGAGATCTTGGTACCATTAAACGTTTTTGGACAGGGCTGCTGGACTTTTTGAGGGGCTGAGGAAAGGGTGGGAGAGACTCTCCTCTCTGGACCTGTCCGCTGATGTGCCTGCAGGGAAAGACCTGTCACTGGAGATTGCATCCCACCATAGAGGCAGCAGTGTGAAAAGGTCTGTTCTTCCCCTCCTTCACTTTTGAGTAGAGGATCTCTTGCATGAGTGCAATCCTCTCCTGGAGCCCTGTGTGCCAGGCCTCCGGAGCCCCGCGGATGATCCCGCCACAGCCCTTGGGGATGGGCAGCTGGTTGAGGTGGAGATGGAGACACTGCCCTGTGCAGGGTGGCACAGGGCAAGACATAACATTAGGGTAGGAGACTGTAATAGTTTCAGGATCTAACAGTTTTTGCCGCAGCTGTTGTTGCTTTCATTTAGGACCACGATACTATCTGTACAGGCATATTGCCCACAGTTAATACAAAGGTTTCTAAAATTAAAAAAAAAAAAAAAAAAAGTACTGGAAATTCACAAAAATATATAATTTTTTTTTACAAGGCTTGAAAAGAAACCTAGAGATACTTCTGAAATAACAGGAATGACACAGTTAAAGTGTTGTACAAAGACTGCCTTTAAAACTTCCTTTTTATTTTCTGATCATCACTTTTGATCTTCTTCAATCAAATGGAGCATCCGTTACGAACTGATGAAAAGAGAACCTTCATCTGGTTATTAACTCCTTGATGAAAGACCTGTAGAAAGTGCATTGTTCATTACAGGACTTAGGAAAATATTAAAATGAGCTAAATTCTTTATGAGATTCATGGCTTTTTGCAAGCTATAATTGGGCACGCACATAGGAAAAGCAGACCAGTTATGATTGCAAAGACGGGAACAATATCATGCAGTTGCCATTAAAATAAACGAGTTACCAGACTCCTTGTTCCTTTCTTCAACACAGTATAAATTCTTCCTCTAAATGACCTTGATCTGAGAGGTAGGAAAGGTAGCTGCAGCTAAAGGAGGGCTAGCTGAAAATTGCTTGTCTTAATTGATATCAAACCAACATTTTTTTTTTTTTTTTTTTCTTGTCTTAATTGATATCAAGCCAACCAAATTTTTATAATGGTAAGGAGTCATCTTTGAGCAGGAGAAAAAAAAAAAAAAAAAAAGCTTTTCTTTGGAAAAACAAGTATCCAGAAAGAATGACCTGGAAGCACCGTTTCAGTGCCACATGGGACTTGAGTCTGGGCGCCTTGTGCCTCTTTTCTTTGTCAAGTTTCGCAGCAGGGTTGGTTACTTACTTGCTTCCTAAGACACCTTGCAGGCAGGGAAGGGCATGATGCATCTCAGCTCCCCATCAGAAAGATATAGCACCGTTCTGAGGGAAGGTTAAGCCCAGTCAAAGACCAAGAATCACTGGAACATGGGGCACTGAGCCAAATTTTTATAGGGGAAACCCCCCACCACTTTCCTATGGCTTTGTACAAAAGAAATGCCATCAGAGCTAGAAAGCAGATGTTTGTACTATTAGAATAATAGACTGAGGAATACTGATCTGCAAATAGGAAGGTCCATACAGTCTGCGAACTAGTTGGTGAGATGGACTGCTTGCCTAGGTGGAGGTGGCAAAATGTTTATTGCATGCGTTTTCTGTGAGCTATCAGAAAAAAAGAAGGCAGGAAGACAAGCAAGAACATCTCTGCACACACTTGAAGGACAAAGGAAAATGATACCTTAAGTGCTCTGCCGCGTTCATCTCTGCCCAAACCTCTGGCTCCGGTGATAATTTGGGGCAGGTACCGACAACAGAAAGGAGCCCATTGTACTGCAGGCGACACAGCTCTTTCAGTGCTGTAGTTACTCTTCAAAGGCCCGTTTTTTGGAGAAAGAACAGACAGGAGATATCAGGCGAAGGAAAGAGGGAGGATGGGGCCTCGATTCACAGCTAAGGCATCTAGGTTAGAGCTGGGCCAACTTCTGTGTTTAAACATTTTGTTTCAGGACAACAAAAGAATAAACCCTTGTGCAAAAAAATGTTTGTTCAACTGTGTCCTGTTTGCCACAGTGCTTCAATTTCTCTCTGAAAAAGCAGGAAAACCAGGAAAACGTGTATTTTTTCCCCCATATTAACAAAAAGGTATCTATTTTTTTGTTGTTTCAAGCTTAATACTTAATTTAGGTTACTTAAATTGAAATAAGTGTAGCCTGCTGCTGCCATCATGAAAAGGTTTTATTTTTAGCTGAGCTAAACATTTGACCCAAATTTTGACCCAAATCACTTTTTTTCCCCCACATGAGAAAACAAAACAAAATTAAAATCTCATTTCAAATAATTCAGAAAAAAAAAAAAACTATTATTTCAACCCCTTCACCAGAGCACTGCACTGTGAAACGACCAACCAAAAAAAGCAATCTGGCAAGCACCAATAATAGCTCCAACAGGAAAGGAAAACCAGATCTACATTTAAGGCTCTTTTGACTTTCATTTAAACAATGTTCTGGATTTCCATAGATCTTGGAGATCTAACCCCTCAGCACCTATTAACTTCAGAGGAAGTCATGGGGCATTAAATCGCTGATTGAATGGGAAACAAGGGTGCTACGTTTATATAGCTACATTTGCGATGAGCTGCACTTTAGTACATTGGCTTCTGAATTGCTCTCACTGTGCACAGGTTGGAAAGAGAGACAGTTCACTAAATGGCTATACGCATTTTCTTGTTTCAAGAAAAAAAAAATCTCATTAAGATAACAATCTTGGACCCACTGGCCAGAAGTTGCTCCTATTATATTTCCCATTTGCTTCTGGGCGACGCTTTCTGCAGCCACGCTAGGACGGCATACATCTGTATTCTGATCAAATTAATTCTGGCCAGGCCATGCATTCAGTCATATTAAATACAGTCTTTGTAGAGGGCACAGAGTTAAAAACAAATCCCTAAGAAATGAAAAGCTTATAAATGCTTAAATGCTTTTTTAATAAGAGGAAATTGCTGCAGGAAGTGATTCCTTATATCCCAGGCACTGCCAATTGTTTCAAATCAGTGCAGTTTGGAGTAGCTATTATCTCGTTAAGCTGTATTAATGTGCTTGTTGTTGCTGTTTTTCCTTTTAAAATAATCTACGGGTTAACTTGTGGTTCTGCTGGCTAACTTGTGGCTTGTTAGTCGTAAAAGCTGTTTTGTGGAGTTCCTTTCACAACCCTAATCCCGCACAGTGGCACATAATCGTCTCCTTCCTTCTTACTCCTCACTTAATGGTTGCCTGATTAGCAGGATATGGTGTCCTGAAATGTTTCTCCTGTGTCATTTGCCCAATCACTTCTCCTTCCTCTGAACACAAACGGGCTGAGGAGAGCTATTTTTTACCATAAAGATCTGATATCTTCCCTGCAGCACCAGGTCAGCACAGGTCTGAGTCACTGGAGCAGCTCATGGCATGGCTGAAGAATGCACACGCCTGGCCAGGGTCCTGCAGTCAGCAGGTTAGGGACTACCTAAGGATCAAGGTTTGTTTTGAATGGTCAGGTTTCAATACGGAGCTATTGAAACTGGCCTCCTCCTGTGAGAGTCTGGCCTCGTTGTGCTTTTGGCCTCTACAGAATCATACAGAATGTCATGCGTTAAATTAAATTATGCACTGCATGAAAATGCATCTCTCCTCCTCTTTTATTTATTTATTTATTTTTTTTAAGTCTGCATTAATATGAGCACTGACACACAGCTTGCAAAACAGTTTTGTACTGGCTGATTCAACTTCTGTCTGCACCGTGTCAGAAAAACAGCTTCAGTGTGATGACCAGAGCTTGCACACAGACATTTGCAAGTGTGTGTGTCTTTCATAACAACCTGCACACAGACACACATGTGACCAGTCATTGACAAGTCTTGGCATAGTCACAGCGGACATGAGGGATGAAGAAGATATGGAAATTTGTTGGAGATGCTCTACTTTAGAGATGCCCCTGAAAAAGAGGTGAGTTTGTGTCTCCTTATGGACAGTCCTGTCCTGTGGAACAGATGTTTTATCATGCTATGTTCCATAGCCTCTCAGAAAAAACTCAACCCAAACATAAGCTCTGCTGCTAGAAAATTGTTTCCTGCTTTCCCTGAAAACAGAGATTTCTGTTCCCTGGTGAATGAAGTCAATGGGACTATTCATGCGAGTAAAGGTTGGAGAATATCTCTTTGGTTTATACTATCTGTCAGGTAGTCCCAGTGCACAACAGAGAATGTGCAACCAGCTGTGTGGGAGAGCCACAGAAAGAATAGAGTATGTGTGTAAGTACCACGAAACCAGAATAATCCCTATAGGCTTATAAAGAGGGAAATAGGAAACACCATATCAAAGGTGGGATGTGGACCACAAATGCTGTTCTATCATTGAATGCCAAAGGTTGATTTGCATGCAGCATTTTAAATAATTAAGCAACAAAATGGTGTTGCCATCTGCCAATATCCATCTGGTGGAGGGAACACAAAGCCCTAAGTGAGAAGCCTGTACCAAGCAAGATCTACTCTCTAATGAAGGAGCAAGCGGCTCACGGTTGCCTGACGGTGCTGTCATTTCTTCCGCTCAGAAATTCCTGGCAGCCCCAATGTCCCCTGTTTAACAGTCGTGTGGGCAGAGGATGCAGCTTTGCTGGTACAGGCAGGAAAGCAGCTTTGTAATGTGATCAGCCCATGCAGTGGATGTTACAATACATATGCTGTAATCAAAAATGCTATGATAGCATTTGTAAATGCAGGAACGCACTTAGCTTCAATACCCTTCCCTTAGCTTCCCTTCCCAATACCCTACCCTTAGCTTCAATTCAGCAGGTTTTGCTGCACTCATCCCTGCACTGTGAAAAAAAAAAAAAAAAGAAATAGCAGCCAAGGAGAGGTCCAGAAGGTGATGATAATATTCAGAGACACAGAAAGGTCTCTGTAAGGGAGGTTTCAGAAGGTTCTGACTGTATCTTACACAAGAGAAAAATAAGAAGTGACTTGATGGAGGTAGTGAAACAATGAAAAATGCAGAGAAGGCAACCTCGCCATTCCCAGTTACCCTTTCAAATATTATGAGACTGGGCGTCAGCCTAGTGGAATTCAAAATACGTTTTACACATATCAAAGGAAGATGGGGCTGCTTAATGGCTGGTGGGATTGTGGCACAAAGCAGATTTACTGAACCAGAAAATTGCAGTATGGTATTTTTTCTTTCTATGTCTTTAATTTTTGGAACATGTTGTTTTTAGTAACGTTATAGAGTTCACAGACATTTATACACGTATTTAAATTGCACAGAGTTACATAAGCTCAGATACCAAACCATCACAGATACTGTCTCTGCTGCTATACTCCACTACAGAGTAAGAAATGTCCTCTGTAGACTGATGCAGGCAGCATTATCAGCTGTTGACAGGATGGGATCCAGATATTCCACCTGTCAGTAGATACTACTAAAGACAGGGGACAGAACTGCAGTAGATATACTATGGGTTAGCTGAATTTTAGCCCTATATTTAGCAGGGTTAACCTTGCTAGAGCACCTCATCCTCCCTTCCTTGTGCTCCCATGTGGCTTCCCTGTCATGTAACACTGAACAGCTCGCTGTGACTCCGGCAGTCAGTGGGAAAACTGAGCACACTTTCCCTTTTACAGAAATAGGCTCATCACTTTCAAAGGCAAAATAATACAGTGCTGTTACTGATCATGATAAGGAAAAAGATTATTCTAGCAAAATACACTTTTTTCACAGTCTTCTGCCCCTGTTATGATTTGTGTTGCAATGATGCCACAGTACATGAGTCACAATTTAGCTGGACACACAGACAGGCATCTCTCTAGACCAAACAGCTTCCCTTCTGATTGAATACTGCCGGCTGAATGCATTTTCCCACATCCAAGTGACACCAGCTTCACTCAGTTTCAGATTCCCATCTTATAAACCCAGGGGCTCTGAAGCTGGGAGGTATTGCCAACTGTTCACAAACAGGTGAAAAACGTGGACTGCATGGGGGAACTTTCTGAGGTTACCTATGGGGCACTTCGGTGACTTTGCTGCTCCAGATGCCCAAGGAATGTGTTTAATTCTGTCAGCTGTCTCAATTGTGATTCTGCTTTTTGTTCATGGTAAAGAGGCTTTCTATACGTTCGGTCCCAAGTCTTCACTGCTGCTGGTAATATCTTGTGTAAGGTGATGAAGGCATCTGGATCAATGGAGTTCCCTCAGCTGCCACACTGTTTAAAAGTATGAGGTGAAATGTCATTATTTATGACAGGTAACATCTCAAACTATGTCCTCCTCCTGGCTCAACTTTCCTGTCCGTGGATGAGATTGACAGAATGGCACTTTACTGGAATTCTATTTTCTTAAATGCTATACCTGCATAACTAAAGGAAAAGGTCATGTCAAACCTAGGCAAAGTTGCACAAGTGGCTGGGAGGGAGCTGGGGTTATTTATTCTGGAGAAGAAGAGACTCAGGGGAGACCTTAATGCTCTCTACAACTCCCTGAAAGGAGGTGGTAGTGAGGCGGGGGTCGATCTCTTCTCCGGAATAACTACTGATAGGGCAAGAGGAGATGGCCTCAAGCTGCACCAGGGGAAGTTCAGGTTAGACATTAGGAAGAATCTCTACATGGAAAGAGTAGTCAAGCATTGGAAGAGGCTGCCCAAGGAAGTGGTGGAGTCACCATCCCTGACAGTGTTCGTGAAACGTGTGGATGAGCTGCTTAGGGACGTGGTTTAGCAAGCATGGGGGTGTTGGGTTTACAGTTGGACTTGATGATCTTGAAGGTCTTTTCCAACCATAATGATTCTATGATTCCATAAGTGCCTTGTAGGCTACATTGTGCTGGGCACACCATAATTTTTGCCTCAACTTTAATTTCTTGTTGAAGTGGAATAATGTAGGCAATCTCCTTCTGAACAGGCAAGAAGAGTTTTCATTGGCAAGTGCTCAAATACTTTTCTGGGATTTTGAGGAAAAGCCATCCCAGTCTCTGCTTGGCACCCTACAAGTGGAGAGCTCCATAAGGAATGACATTACAGGGGCAGTTCTGCGACTGGTTGTTCAGCTTCAGAAAGCACAGCACCTCCAGGCAGTTCCTCTTCCATATATGCATATTACACATTCAAACTAGCTAAATGAGCAGAACTGGCAGGAGACATTACATTTTTCTCTCCAAATCTTGGATTTTTTACTGCTCAAGAAGTGTCCTTTCTTTTTACTGGATTTATCAGAAGAGGAGTTTCTCAATAAAAACATCTAGCTTTCCTTTTTTGGTTCTGGAGCCCGAGGACATTTAAGGACAGAGAAAATTTCTTCACATGCAGTCAGAAATGTGAGTTTTGTTTCCAAAGCATTTGTGTGATTTCTTGAAAAAAAAAAAAAAAAACTTTGTTGTTTCCAGAAAAAAAAAGAAAAAGAAGAAAAGAAAAAGAAATCAGCAAAATGCCTGTCATTTTAACTTAATTTTGTGTTATTAATTGAGGTTCAGCTGGAGGATAGGTGGTAGCAGAACTCACTCTGGGGAATTTCTCTCTGAGCTATATGGCATCTCCCTCTCCAATTGCGACTGCTAGAGACAAGAGGACTCTTTCCTCCTGCAGAATGGACATCTCTCCTGGTGCTTTAGGAGAAGCAGTTTATTCCTTTGCATTAGCAGAAGTCAGCCTGCTCTGATGTATTTTAAACCATTATAACAGGATTTGGCACTTTCCATTTAAAAGCAAGTGCTAAAATAAATTGAGGCAACTTCTTATTTAGATGCTGGCAAGTTGCAGAATAAGGAAGGAAAAAAGAGAGAAAACAAAACTAATCTAAACAACACAAACTAGCTAGAATCCAAATCTGTGTTTAAAATCTGCCCATCTATTTAAGTTACTGTACCAGCTCAGCTCAATATCTAAAACAAAGAAAATGAATTATGGAATAGTACGAGGAGAGCTTGTTAATTTTCCCACTGATGCGCTGTGAAATGAAAGCTTTATTCTAAGAATATCATATCCTCAGGGCTCTGTCTGGGGAGACACTGACAAATACAAATGTCCTTACAGTTTTTCTTTTATTCTTGCTCTGTGGTGTATTCCAGACAGATTTCCAAAATTATATATAATAATATATAATCTGCACTTGTGGTTTGGTGGAGTTCAAGGCTGCGATTTTCTAGGGCATAACTATGCCCTGTGTGAAAATGGAAGATCAAGTGCTTATTATGAAAGGCAGATCAAATTTTAGAAGAATTTGTTTATTTCTTAATCAATATTAATATATGTGACTTTAATTTCAGAATCTTTTCTCCTGTTACGTACCAAGGGAACATTAACAACAACAGCAGCTTTACATTTTTATAGAGCCTTTCATCAAGGATTCAAAAGTGCTTTACAAACCCTGGACAAAAATCGTCTTTGATCAGCCCTGAGAATCTCTTAATCCATAGTGCAAATCTCTGGTACACTTTCTGTGCTTTTTTTTCTGCACATAGGACTTCCATTGATTTCTGCAGGGATTGTGTGTGTGAAACAAGTGCAGAATGTGTAATAGAAATCTGCACTGCAGTTAAAAAGAAAAAAAATCACCTTGTACATGTATGGATTCCCTGCCCATCACAGAAGTGCAACCACTGCTAGGGTGGACATTGTTTGTCTTCTGTGTGCAGGAAAAAAAAAAATAATCAGGAAGTCTCTGTTCTGCAACTGCAAGCGCACTTGATGTTGCAGAATAGGGTCTTTCTTAAAGAAGGAAAACTAAGAATATTTGTTCCTGTACATAGATTTATGTCTTTGTTAAAGGGAGTCTTCCTTGGTGGGTCATTTAAATCTTTGCATAAGAGCAGAGTGCTGGATTTTTCTGCCTGTCCCTGGCAGACAGCCGTTTTGAGGTGAGTGCCTGCACGTGCATGCAGCGTTCCCCCTCTAGCCCCTTCCACAGAAGAAGCTACTAGGACCCTGCCTACTCTGTGTCTGTGTCTAAATCTTTCTGAACTAGATATAAGCTTGAAAATCTTGCAAAATCTCTCAGAAGATTCCTGAGAAAATGTTAGTTTTAGAGCTGGCCTCCATATTTTCTTGTCTGCAGCTAAATCAAGAGATGCAGAAGATAGATAGCAGAAAAGAATGCAGCAAATGGACTCTCCCAAACTAATCCCAAGTTCCATTTGGGCAAACACCTGACTTATCTCTGTCTGATATAACTTTTTCAGCCTTAGAGCTTATATTGTGTTTCTGATTAAAGTTTACAGATGCTCAAGAACACTTTTTTTTTTTTTTTTTTAATCAGTGGAAAGCGATGAGCCAGTATCCCACTAAGATAAGTGGAGGACCCAAAGTTATTATTAATTTTATAGACACTTCTGTTCAGTAATCGAGATTTTAATCCTTGTGTTGAACCTATAAATCTCTTGCCTTGTCATGTCCTATTTTAATAGGACATTCTGTTTCTCATGAGTAGAACCATACTTTTTAATGAGAAAATCATTCAGGATTAAATGTCCCCTAGGGATGGTATTTGAAGAAATAAAACGCCTCACTTACAAAGACAGGTGTAATGATGTGAAGAGAGATCCTTTCACTACTTCATTTGAAAGAAGAGAGAATATTGGCTGTATCAGTTGAACAGTTTTGGTCCATTTCAAAATACAGTTTACACTCTCTGGAGTTATGTTGATCTATTCCACATGATGAGCTGCCCCAAGGAATTTAGTAATATGTGTTTAACTGCCTTTCTCTTTCAAAGGTTGGTGTTTAAGTGATTACTTTCCTTACCTTTCTCCCCAATGGCACACAAATATTGGAGTTTTTACTCATATTCTTAGCATGTGCTAACTAACAGGATTGTCAGTTGGCATGCACACTATTAGGAACACAGGTTTCTTGTTCTCTCAGTGGTGTTAACTGCATGTGTTAGAAACATGATCGTGCAGTGTGAATGAAATCCTACACTAAGTTGCTTTCTTCTTAATTGCCAACCTAAAAGGATCCTACTGCTGGAAACTTAGAGGGGCTGAAGTTCAGTAGGAACTCAGCCTCTCTCTTCTTTAAATATCTTTGAAAACCTAGGCACAATAAGGAGAAATTCTCTCAAGGCACAGTTCAAGGTGTGACATGTACTGCCAAGGATTTGTTCCTATGTTTTCTCTAGCCAGCTGAGTCCTCCCATCACCGTTCTGCAGTGTAATAGTGAATTCTTTAGCTTGTTCACCATTTCGAGGGAAGCGTTTGGTGGCTGAATTTAGCAAATTCTAAATAACGTAGTGCAAATAATTAAACTTGGCAATAATTTGGTGCTTTTCATCTTATAAGTGCTGTACTAACATTAATTAGTTAGTGCTCAGCAAAATCCCATAAAGCAGAAGCCACTCAATCCCTATCTTTTGTGGAGGAACTTCCTTTGGTGTCCTCACACACTTACCCTATTTTTAGGACCTGCAAGAGCTTCATGTTTCCTTACTTTCTCTTCACATTTCATATACCTTTTTTTTTGTGATGAAAGCCATGACACTATAGTAATGGGGAAGGATTTAAAATTAAACAGTCTTTTAAAACAGCAATTAGCTTGGGGTTTCCTGGAAGAACTGAGGCATGCGAAGATCAGAAGCAGGCACCTTAATACCCTGAGAGAGCCTCCAAACCTTCAAACTCCTGTCTTCTTTGAACATGAAAAGCCCTGTTTCAGGCACACCGAGAGGTGGAACCGCTGGCTGATGGTCAGCGTGAGCGCGTGTCCCACTGTGAACAAAGTCACAGCGAATTTCAGTGTGCACCCACAAAGTTGATGCAAGTTTCCTTACTCAGTAATGGTTCTGAAAACCACTAGGTTTAGGAAAAGAGAATTTTATCTTCATGACACTGCCAGTCTTACCATGACTTCGTTACGATATTTTTCCAACGCGGCCCTCCTCTTGTGTGCAACAGGCACCGCTCAGAGGGGGGTTTGCCCCATGAGTGCCCAGCCCTGTACAGGGCATCACCCTAAGGGTACATGGAGAGAAATCTTCTCCCAGGTCCCGTCAGGGGAGGTGAGTCAACAGCAAAGAGCATAGACCTGAATCTGGAAAAAAGCCATGGCTTCTGAGCTCTTTTCTAGAGGCCCTGTATCTTCCTTGGTTTCTTTTGAAACCGAGGAAATACATGTAATACATGTTTTTTCATGTAATACATTACATGAAATACATATAATGCTTTCTGGAGTCTCAGGTCTGTGACACAGGCTCGAAACAGACTCCAATTTTTGTGCAAATTGCTCATCTTTCATGACACAAGTGAGTAATTTCTGGTTTGGTGTTATTATAATGGTCTCTCCCCTTGCACTGGTTACTTGCTTAGCCCAGGCTGGCCCACCTCATCCCCTAGGAAAGCTGCTGCTCTTCCCTGAAGAACCAGCCCCATCCTCTCATTCCGACCCTCTTTCTATTCGACAACTGCTGTTTCAGTTATTTCCAGCTTAATCCATGCTGTGTACTTCCTAGTCTAAGTACCTCGCCTCCTGATGACCCTCTTGAAGTGTTACTTTATTTCAGTTATCAACCAGCTGCTTGGGCACCAACTCCTTGTTTTGCTTGCCGGTCGGCCTTGCTTGAGCTTGGTGTTTACTTTGCTGAAATGAAGGGGCAGCTCCTACTACAAATGGGAATACACAAATGTAGGCAGAGACCTGGTGGATCTCAGTTCAGGAAGTGCTTTCCAAAAAGAAAAAGTCAGATTTAGGACACTGGTTTGTGGATAGGGCAAGCAAACAGGCAATCTTAAATAATCTTATTTATTCAATATGGCAGACCCCAAAACTCTCCACAACGCATATGGTCATACACTAGCCCATTATAAGAAAGACCAGGGGACGGCTATATTTTATCACATTTTATTATGTACTCCTGGGTTTCTGTATGTCCTTTGGCAAAGTTATCTTGCTTTTCGGTGTCTCAAAACCTCTCCTAACAGGTGTGTTGGAGTAAATACCTCAAATAGTATAGATTACTCAGCGCCCATAATGATGGGGACATACAGAAGTACTGTGGGTAGACAGACATGCCCCATAGTTCACACAGTTTACATCCGAGGCGTGAAGAGAGGCGGGGGGCGGCCAAGTTCATGCAGAAAGTCCCTGGGAGGACTCACGAGTGCTGCTGCGGCGTGCAGACTTCCCGGCCATTCCCTGCCCACTGGAGTTACACCACTTCTCTTTAACAATAGTTTGACGTCACTTCCTGGAAGAGAATGAGTGCATTAAGCTAAGTATTTCCTTTATAACTTGTAGTTACTCAACTACCTATTTTTGGCTGGAAATGCTAACTTGAGCTCCTTGTTTGACTTTATTTCCTGGCCAGTCCCAATGTATTGTCTGTATTCTAGTTTAATCTTAAAATAGAGCCTTGTCCAGCCTCTGGGAAAGCAGGCACTGTCAAATTTACACACTTATCATGACAATTTTTAGATCTTCAGAACAGTTGCAGAAATTATTTGCCACGGAAACCGTCTGATACTTCATTCTTAACCAAGAAAAAAAAACTAGTTTGTCAAAAGAAATAGTATTTGTTGGTCTTTCGCATGTTAGTTGTATCCCTACGGAATCACCTAAAATTCCAAAAGAATATTCCATATCTCTCCCAAATGTAGCATGCTAAAGTTGCCTGTTGTCTGCATGAAATAGCCTGATATATCTCACTCTCTGTTTCATAGAGGAGAGTGAAGTATCTAGCGTAAACAGCTCCAGCATTAGCAGCGAGAATGCTGCTACTAAGCAGAGCCCTGGGAAATTCCTTCACGGTGATATTTTTCCTCAGAGAAAGAACTTGGTTTGATGACAGTAAAATGATTTTAAAAATTTAAGTGGGTTATCTGTGTTACTTAAAACAGAATCCAATAAGAAATCAATCTAAACTTTCATTTTGCTATTGAAAAAAAATACTATAATTACTGACACCTCCTTCAATTTAATTTTTAATTATAAATCTTCAAAAAGTCACAGAGCAAAGCATTTAATTGGAGGTTAAAGAAAATATTACAGTTAACTTAAAGTAATTGCCAAAAATGTTGGAAAGCACTCATTGCAGGTCAATCACATATGAATTTCCCCCAAGATTTTTCAGCACAAACAAAAATAATCAAAATGTAAGTTATTGCCACAACTTTGTTACTGAAAATTAGAATTGTTCCTTTGTGTGTTCTATATCTGATGGCTTCACATAGCAAAGTAAAAACAGTCAGAGAGGAAAATGGGGGCTTAAGCCTATTGTAATTCCAGGAAGATTGTATGGGTTTATTTTATGTGTTTTTTTTTAATGCACTGAGCCTCGATTTAGAGCCAAAGAAGACTCATTTATTAATAAATCAATTGCATGTGATCATTTGTCCACACTTCTTCCTTTTCAAAAGCCCATGCAGAGGATATCAGTGTAAATGAGAAGAATGGCCCATTAAGTTCATAATACACAAGACCTTCCAACTTCACCTCATCATTAAAATTGTTATAAACCTCCAGTCTTCTTTGAACTCACCTTACTTTGCTAGACAAAGGCCACCAGGTGAAAAATCACAACAGCAACAAATACAAATGAAGGGGGGTTCAGAAAGATTCTGTTTCAAAAATGATTATTTGTTCATGCAATGTCACTTTTTGCACATGACATTTTATAGGCAATTAGGAATCCAAGCATTAAATACAATGAATAGTTAAAGAAAAATTTTATAATATAGCATAATTATATAATTTTAATTTATAATTTATATAATTATATATTTTACACTTTATATAATTTTATAATATAGTATAATTTTATAATCCCAGAACAGCTGGGATTTTTGTTTGGGTTTGCTTGTTTATTTTGCCAAAAATGCAGCTATGAAGAATTGTTGCAGCCTTAGCCGGCAAGCTAAAGCTAATTCTGAAATGAAGCCATGAAGTCAAAGGTTTCAAACCTTAAGTTTCAAACCTTAAGCAACATTCTCATTTCCACAGTATTCAAAAGAACATTCCCACCACACGGATTTTTTTTTTTTAATAAAGAGCAGAGAGAGAACAGCATGGTGTGCAGCATTCATAAATGATGAACTGCAGTGTGGTAAGACAGAATATTGGAAATTAATTTAAATTCAACTTATACCTGTAAATTCATCACTAACAAACAGAGGCACCCACACCCATGTACAAGTGCTCAGTCACAGACATGTAAAATTATAAGGCCAATAGGTAGAGGAATCACTGTGCTAAGAGGTGATACCAATGTGCTCCTCTCCTCTGAAGGGCTTCTTTGCAGCCAGTGGAGGGACCTTGCCTTTGATCTGAAGGCCAAGAAAATATTTTTTGGCTGATTTCTGTTTTGCTGTTGTGAACTGGTTCATCCTTAAATTTTGCTAGTCTCTGCATAGTGTCACCATGAGTTTTGCAACTAAGAAATGGTGAGTGGAGCTAGGAGACTTCTTCCTCTTTGGAGAATTAAGAATTAAGCCACGAAGCAAAGCAGTTTCCATGAAATGCAGCATTACGATCTAGAGTGTACTAGTAAGGCTAAGAGTATTGATTTAATTAAACACCAAATTAGTCTCAAGCATCTCTTTAAATACCATAACATGTATCTGCATACATGTTATGCATAAATGTTATGCACACACTATGCTTTGGAGCATAGTTATAGTTTGAGATGTCGGTTTAAGGGCATTTTTTATGCTTTTGTGGGCTATCTTATTTTTATTCTTTGCTTCACTGATTTTTTTTTCCTTGTCAGGACCATTTCTAAGATCTGGTTTGTCTCCTTCATAAGAAGTATCCCAATACCTCAGCAAAATCTTGCCATTGCTCTCAAACAGTATGCATCTTGAGCCTCTAGTGTCATCTAGAACAGATACTTGGTAGAAGCTTTGCCTTATTTCATTTACTTTCCAAACCAGCAAGTCCTGCACCTCATCCAATCTGCAAACTATGTTACAGAATTGCCCTTCTGTCTTGTCAGAAACCATATGTTCCAGTCCAGAAACACAGCAAAACACATCCACTTTAGAAGCAAAGAACCTGTAAGATAGAAGGAGCCGTGACGTTGGCCCTGGCATCACGTGCTCCCCACACACAAGCGTGAAACTGCTTCATGCTTCCCTACAGAGCTTGTCCTCAAGCCTGACACGGCCTCAGTGCTGCCTATGGAGCAGGGGTGGCTCAGGTTTTGGAGGGCTGTAACACAGCAGATTGTAGCTGCAGGTGACTACACCATACTGCAGACCTGGAGCAAACTACCTAAAACTATTTTTTATTGTCCTTATGCATGGGGGTTCATGAACAAGTGTTCTGCAAGGTTGCAAGGAGAGGAACCAAATCACAGACTTACAGAATCATTGAGGAGCCTCTAGCCCAGGCTTCCTACTCAGAGCAGGTAGAGCAAATCTACTTGCTTAGGGCCAAGTCAGATTTGAATATCTCCAAGGACGGCAACTGCACAACTTCCCTGGGCAATCTATTCCAGGGCTGGACCATGCTCACTGTAAAAGAAAAAAAACTTTTTTTAAAAAAAAAAAAAGAAAGAAAGAAAAAGGTTTAAATGGAATTCTCTATGCCTGTACCCATTGTGTCTTGTCTGGCCATTGAGCACTGCTGAGAAGAGTTTGGTTATGTCTTCCAAACTTTACCCACCCATCATTACACACAGGTAAGATCCTCTCTGAGCCTTCTCTTTTCCAGTCTCAAGGGTTCCAGCAATCTCAGCCTCTCCTCCTATGTCAGATTCCCCAATCCCTAAATCATCTTCATGGTTGTCTGTTCCTGGAGTCCCGTGTCTCCCTTGGACTAGGGAGCCCAGCACTCCAGACATGGCCTCACCAGCACTCAGCAGAGGGGAAGGATCTTCTTTCTTGACCTGCTGGCAATGCCCTGTCAAATGCAGCCCAGGACACTGTTGCCCTTCTTTGCAGCAGGTGCTCATTGCTGCCTCACGTCCAACTCAAAGTTCACCAGGACATTGACCTTCAGGTCCTTTTCTGCCAAGCTGCTTTCTAGCCCATGAGGCCCCAGCCTGCAGTTGTGCATGGAGTTACTCCTCTCCAAATACAAGGACTTCACATTTGCCTTTGTTGAACTTGATGTGATTCCTGTTGGTCTGCTTCTCCAGACTGTCAAAGTCCCTCTAAATAGCAGGACACCCATCTAGTGTATCAGCCACTCCTCACAGTTTTGTATAACGTTTTCTCTTGCCCCATAGCGGGGATAAAGAGCAGTTGCCACATGTGTGTGCCTTATTAGTGTTCTGCGCTGGCTGACGTCCTCCAAGAAGAGTTCAGTTTGTGGTTGTGAAACGCAGGAGAAAATGTCAGGAGAGCTGGGAGTGCAAGGGAGATTTTCACCTGAGCATCACTTGTGTTTTTCAGTACTTTCCTTTTCTGCATAAATACCATTTCAAAATACCTGGGTCTCTCAGTCTTACTGAACACTTGTGTTTTGTTTCCTTCCTCCTAAACTACGCTTTAGGATGGATCCTGCTATCAACACTACTGAGGACAGCTTGAAAAGAAGGGTTAAGCAAAAAGTAACCTCTCAAATCAAAACTTTCAGGGAGGAAGCCGGTGAAGACAAAAATAATCACCCAAACTGGAGATGGGGCTAACACTTCTGCTCTGGGAAGAACCGGGAAGAAATATTGTTAATACCAACAGGCGTTTTAGCATCTGGGTTTCACTCATCTGAACAGCAGCCCCTTTAGCAGGCGGAGCAGGGATGAGCTCAGAGCAGGTTCACAGGCACATGCACAGAGGCTTCTTAGCAGAGCGTGCCAGGGCACTTCTTTTGTACTCACTCCAAGGGAATAATGTCACCTACCCAGTCACCAGCCCCACTTTCCACTGCGCCTGAGTTTTTCCTTAGAAGTTTCTTATTCAAGCACTTAGCCTGACCAGGCTTGACCTTGCTTAGCTTATGAGATGTAACAAGATCACTGCCTGAGGTGTGAAATGACACTGGAATGGAGGTCACGATCTTAAAGCAAGCATCTTCTTCCCCTGCTGCTATATTTCCTGCTGGTGCCACTGCCCAGCATCCAACTAATCAGACAGAAACAAATGCCCCACGATTGTAGCACAACATTGGTGGAATATAAACATCTGTCCTGTCGGTTATTCAGCCACCACAGTGGTATAGATTCTTATATTTATATGAATTCAAAGATCAGTCAGTTTCTTTTTTTAACATTTTTTGTTGCTACTTAAACAAAAAGTACTTGCTATAAATCTCTCTCTGCAAGATGCTGAAAGAGACAAACAGCCCAACAGACGGTGACTTTTAAGCAATGTGGACAGAACACCAAATCAATCATTCTGAATGAATAATACATTTAAGAACTGCGGCAATATGAACAGCAGAAAATTCATCTGCACCTAAAATGAAACTTCCTGGACCCATTTTAAGATAGAATATGCTGCAGAAAATACAGAGAGTACTTTTATTCTGGTATTTGAAGTGCAATAGGAAAGAATTTGTGCATGTGTTAAACTGTCACATACTAGACAGAGTTGGTTATGTGAATGGGTATTACTGCATAAAGCCATAGATTGAGCTATGGAGAATAATGGTTTTTTATTTACAGAACATTAGAATAAACACAGTATACAAACAACATTCATAAATGACGTCTCAGGTGCTGCAAAAAAAGCTTTTTTACAGCAAGCCTTTGGTTGTATAACATTTTTATTGTGATGCAGTAAAGAATGAGCTTTAGAAGTGAACTTAGCAGGATAAACCTGGGGATAAATCAAATCCAAATAACAAGGCACTGAAATTCAAGTACAGGTTTCAGAGACAAACCTAATTGACAAAAGCAAGGGGGCAAAGGGCTCCTCTGCTGAGTTAAATCAAACTTGGATCTACAGAGATATTTCAATTTCCTCATTTATTTTTACCATTGAAGCTAAGCTGACTTGCTAGGGAGAAAGCAAAGATGGAAAACCCCAAAGGCCATTAACATGTCTTCTGGGGGAAAGACAAGGTCAACAAAAGTTTTGTGACCCTTAAGAAAAAAATAAAACAAAGATGTACAGCGAAGTGTAACCAAGATGATCTCACCCAGGAGAGTCTCAACAGGCCAGGCATTACATGGCAAAAGCATCTCTGGAGGGATTTCTCCTGTGTTTATTTCTGACTTTCCCTGACCACAGCTCTGCGAGCAGGGGCTTGGAGCCCACAAGCTCTCGGCGTTCGCCGTGCACTTGTCCTCCTTCTGCCCGTGCCACGTTAGAAGCATGAAGTATGGTGGGTACTAGGAGGCAGCGTTTCCTTTGTTGCTGTAGAGAAGCGGTTATTAAATTAAGGCTGTTCTTGTCCATGTTGCTACATCTGCCTATAAAACTTCTCTTTGAGGCAGGAGGCTCAAGGCAGCAGAGCCAGCGTGCAGACAAAAGGCTCCTACATGCAGCAACTGGCTCCCACCCTTCTGTGGGTGGTAAATCCGTCTCTGTGATGGGGTGATTTGCAGGAAACCCTGAAAGAAGAACCTCACTGTTTTCCCGCATCTGCTGTGATCTGCTGTGAAGTTACACAGTAACCGATATGTTTTAGGGGAACATAAGGCTGTTGAGCAGCAAGGATTTGTTTGCCCATGTCTGTCTAGCAGGGATTAACTTAGGAGGGTTGTCACAGCCTAAACGAAAAGGAAACAAGCCCTATTCATCAGCTGGTGGCTTCCAGATACAAATCCTGCTTTCAGAGCTCCTACAGCGGATTAAAAATGGTGCAATATCTGGATTGCTGTAGTCATTTTATGTTTGCCTGTAAGTTAAGGACTGCAGAGGGACAGATGACTAAAAGGTCTCCCTGATCCTTCCTTGGAGTCTCTTTGCTGATATTCTGAGGGTTTTAGAAGAAAGGAGAGAACTTTGCACAATTTGTAATTACCCTCCTAAACACGTGATCACATAACCAGTCCCAATAACAAACCAATAGCTTCCAAAGGGAACAGCAGACTGGAGGCTGAAAATGCCTTCTCCCTGAGGTGCCACTGGATGCCATAGCATGCCCTTGATTACGTTTGTCCTGGGAATGGATTCAGGCTGCCACTTTACTTGAAAGAAAGGCTCAGAGATCTCCTTGGTTGGAGGTTAATTGCATCGCTCCATAATGGGCCTCGTGATATTTGTTGTTTTAAAGCAGATGTTTTAAAAACATCTTAAACACATCTCTTTCACCCGTTATCAAAGTGGCAGGACAAAACACGATAAGGGCAGATAACTGACAGGGAGTGTCTCCCCAGGTGCCTTGTGGTGTGGCAGATGTTTAGGTTCACAGATGCATCCTGACCAGTTCCCATTGATCCTTGGCTTTAACTGTGAGGAAGTACACCCAGCAGAGAGACTCTCACAGCTGCAAATGAGTCAGAAATCCACAAAACCCAGCACATTAGATCCCTCAGAGAAGTTCCCTAACTATTAGGTTCTTGCCCAATCCTTGAGGCTGCAATAAGCTAAAGATGACTCCTACCATCACAAAATACAGCAGGCCTTTAAGTTTTTTCCACCTTCTCTTTTCCATCAGAACAGGTGATGACTGGTCTCCTCTCCTTATATGGAATCCCAGTATAAAGAGTGAGGGATATGGCCAAAGACGCATAGAAACCCAATTCTCCTAGAATCCTGCACATTCTTGATTATCTTTAGGACCAGAATTGATGAACCCAAAGTAATCAACCTGGGAGTAAATTATTAATACCCTAAGTAGTGTTCCTTTCCCCATGCTCTATAGCTCAGATTCTTCCCTATCCATCATATAGGGAGCTGGGAATCTGAACTACTATATCTGTGAAAATACAATCCAGAAAAGAGAAGAAACATAACCTCCCACAAGTGATATATGTTCATTCCTTTGCTCTTTTATTTAAATGATTAAAATCACACAGGCTACTTGGGGCTAATTGTGTTCATTTTGCAAGTGGCTAAGCAATTGCATTAATGCTCCAAGAGTCTTGCTGAATTTGAAGGAGAAAGGAAAGAATAAGTTTTAATGAAGAATCAGCAGGACTTCCACTTTCCAACTTTGTCACCTCTCTTAAAGGAGAGTACAGGCAAGAGAGAGAGAGATCAAGCAAAAGAACATAAACTGTACAGCTCACACTTTCTCAGGCAAAATTAATTTCTCAGATGTTGCTGAGGTCTCTGCACTCTGGCATGAGCCATAGTGGGATGAGGACACTTTTTTTTTTAGATCTGAGTCAGAGGGAGCACTTTCCTCAACAGATCAAATGAGCACTAATCAGGAAGAATGTTTGGTTATTAAATGCATCATTGAGCCCTTTAAATATCACTTGTTGGGTCATAAATTCCTATTAAATGCTGATAATCCATCATTGTCCTCTGCAGACAGAAGATAAAAGTAGTAAGAGATTTGCCAGCAATCCACCTCTGTCCCTGAGTCTCTTCTTCCACATACTTTAAAGCAGGTGATACTGCTGTAATCTTCCTCTCTCAAAGTACTTACTGTGCACTGTCCATGCAGCTCTTTCTCTGCATTTCACACTCTACTCGCTCATTTCTGTTCCGGGTAGTCTTTGCACTGGTCATGCACTCCTCCTATTATTAGTGCTCTCTCCCACTTTACATTCAGGTCTCGTCTTAACCGAATGCTTTGCCAAGCCGATTGTCCCTAACAACAGCCTACCCACTCCCCTCTTTGCAAGCTGCTCTTCCATGATTTTTCTCTGTATGGGAACAGTGTGCTTCTTTGGGAAGGGAATCTCTTTAAGCCTGATATAGAGCCCACTAGGTCGGTATTTAATTATTTTTATTTGAATTTCACTATGGTTTAGATCAGATCAGGTATTAACACCACCAGAGCTATAGGAGAGACCATACAAGATGCATGCCATATCTGATAGAACTGGAGCAGGGCCATATTCTTACTCTTGCTCCATGACCTGTATGCCACGGTGGCTCATCACCTTGGGCTGTCTCCATCCAAATGATAGGCATGCAGGGTCAAGGAGAAAAGCCCTGGCACTTTGCTGTAATCGGGGAAGGGGAGTGCTGCCCACAGGGTCTCCATTCTCAGAAAAACAAACAAACAAACAAACAAAAAAACCACTCAAATATACAGACCCCAGCATATGCTCAATGCAACCTGGTGTTGTGAACCTCCTCCCCTTCTTTTCACCTGACCACACTGATGCATGTGCCCATCGCATGGCTTGACTTGTCTGATCCCATGCCTTGTCACACTTAAGGCATTTGCACCAGAAAACCTTCAAACTTGTGTATAATTGTACTTTTAATCGTTAGTAGCTCATTGCAGAGCAGCTGGGAAAACTACCATGTTTCCTGGAGTACGTGGGAGGCCATGAGTAGGTGGTAACTAAAAACTGTACCAGTTTGGAGGGGTTTAAAACATTATTACTATTATTTTTGACTCTGCAGCAAGGTAACAAGTCCTAACAGCTGCTTAACTGTATGTAGCTTACTTACAGAAATATGCTATTATATATATATGCTTCTCAAAAAGGGATGCTACATCAAGAACAGGAAATTATTGATCACTCTATGCAGGCTAAGAAGGGGTTTCTTTTCAGTCTGCAACAGGGCTTTGGCAAGATGATTTAAAAAATAAATGCAGTTTAGGGCCCACATGGCATTCCCTGCCAGATTATAATGATCACTTCAACTGAGTGAATTTCCAAATGCTTGGCGACTCAGTTCAAGTTAGTGCCCGCCAGTCTGTGATATTTTTAGTGATGGGCAAACCCAAAAAATTTGAGTGGTTATCCAGAGTTCATCTGGACTGCCCAAATGCCTGGAGTCTGCAAAAATGGGCTGGAAAGTTTTCAGGGAAGATGCTTTTTTTGCTATATTTCCATTACCATCTATTTCTGCACAGGTCAGGAATCTGAGGAGAAAATCATCTTTCTTCATACTGTTTTGCTGCATTTTTGTTTCCAGTCATAGCTGAAAAAGTGCTGTCTGACAAAGGAACTTAGAAATGTAGCTGAGGAAAAAAATTAAACTATTTTGAAATGCAAAACTGTGGTTCAAGTTTGGATAGTGGTCAGGTATAACCCTATTCTGGGATTCAATTCTACTTCTACCAAGGTTAGAGGGAACTTTGCACTGTTGATCACAATAGAAGATTAGTTTCGCCCACTTCTATTAAAAAATCCCCAAATAACCTTTTATCATTAAAGTAGTAGCAATTTAGATAGGAGAAAGTTCCCTGATGATTAGAGCTCCCTGGCAATTTTTGGTACTTGGCTTTTCTTTCCTTCCATGGCTTATATTGACCTTGCTGCAAAATTATTTTGCCTTGAAAAAAATGAGTAGTTAGTGTCTTTCAAGCAAAGAACTTTGAGATACCCTAACCAGCTGTGACTCTGAGCCAAATTCAGCCTCAGCTTGAGCTTAAACAGTTTCAGTGAAGTTGTACCAGTGCGTAATCAGGCCTAGATTTAATCTTTTGATTTCATGTGAGAGTCCTGGGTATGTGAGGTCTTAACAACTAATCAGCTCAGCTGGCTTTTGGACTGAGATTGTAGATGGAGAGGGAAAATGGTAGAGATGGGCTACTGAATACTAAATAGACACTCCAGAGGAATTTCTAAGTAAATGATTTTATCTTAGGTCTCATCAGGGGAGAGAGCCTGAAATGGTTCATGGGAAAAGACCAACATGACATATCCCAGGAAATTTTTAATGACAAAGACTCAGCAGTTTAAGACATTACTTGTTTCTGCTCTTTCGGACATGAATTCCTAAATCTGTGAAAAAAAAATAAGTTGCTTCCTTGTTTTCTACAAAATGGTCTGCGTGTCTTGTCTTGGCATAGTGAATGAAGCATTATGCTTTTCTTTCGGAGCATCATTCCCATACTCTCCTTCATGGTGCCTGTTGCCACTGTTAGCACAACATTGCCCTGACAGTGTACAGCAGCTCCAAAGCATTTCCTTGGAATAGCAATTTCCAAACCGATTGAGGCTCCAATCCCCAGTCATCCCTGTAATTGGTAGTGATGGGGGCTGAATTCCAGCTGCAGGAATAACAAAACATCCTGTTTAAGTCATGTCTTTACCTGCTATTTTTCTTACAGAAGTTCACCAATAAACATATATACAGATGTAAACAGGTATACGTGTATACAGATATACAGATATACAACAAATATTTCTGCTTTTCACTCTGAAGTCATAAACTTGGATTATTTTGCACCATGCTACTTCTTGTATTAATGTTCTTTTGGAGAATGCATAAACCCACTTGGAATAAAAACAGAAGCACAGCTGAACAACACCCCTCAACCAAAATTCAAACTAAACATTCCAAGATCCAGGAGTAATAACAACTCTTAGGGTTTTATTTTCCTTTCACTTTTGAACTCTTCTAAGAGTTCTTCTAAGTTTGGGCCAGGACCAGAATTAAAAAATATTCAAATGCTCTAGGGAATATTTTTATAGTGAACAGTTTTGACCTCAAGGTGTTAAGGACTTTCAGTAAGACCTGGGGACCTTAAAAGGGAAGAGACTCCCATTGGCTTTAACAGCGGAGGGGATGGAATCTCCACCTCAGATGACCTTATGCAAAATCTTGATCTTGAGGGACATACTGATGTAGTTTTAGATGCTTCCTGGAGAGTGGAGCCCTGCAGTGGTGCTTCAGCCTTCTTGTAGGTTTGGACTTTCATGGCTCACATCCCTCCAGTTTGGGAATGTAAGACTGAGCACATATGACCCAAGCTGAAACTGAAAAGAGCTGGGTGGTAGTTCTGAGAGCCCTTCCCCAGCTCTGAGCGTAATACACTTCTGTGATGTTTGTTCAGGCTGGCGTATTTGAAATGCATCTCCTGCTTGAAGCCAAATTTTTCAGAGCTGGTTTCCTGCCTAACTAGGAATTCAAATATAAGCAGCCAGATTTGGAAGCCAAAATGTAGCCACTTGAGCTGGAAAATTTGGGTTCCAAATGAACCGCTTCTCCTTAAGTGGAAGATCAGTGACAAATGAAAGGCACATAGTATCTATTTCTTTGGGCAAGCGATGCCACTGGGATCAAGACAATCATTTGCCTGGGGCAGAGCTACTGACACCAGTTTGGAGGGTTGAGCAGTCTAACCTCGACGCCTGCCTTCCTTACACTTGGTGTTGTCTCAGACTGCAACTCAGCTAAGCACATGCTGAACCCTAAGCAGATGTTGAAACATTTTCCAGAATTCAGGTCTCAGGAAAGCTCAGTCTGTTAATGCTGAGATGATTCAAGTGCTTTCCTGTTGAATTTTTTCACACTTAATTTATTATGACAAGGGAGATAAAGTATAGGTTATTAACTCTAATTAATGGCACATGAAGTAACATTGATATGTGAGTGTGGAGAGAATGGAAACAGAGCATACAGAGCTGCCTCTCTTTTTCTTCCCCTTTTCAGAAGGCAACTGATGTGAAGGCCCAATTCCATACTCCTTTAAGCTTGAAGAATTCAGGATACTTCTTGCTTGTGGACCTGGAAAAGAAGCAGTATATGCACTGCGTTATTCTTTTGCAGCTCTGAGTTCATCGTTCATGATGTTCATCCTTCCACCTCTGAGCCACGGCAGCAGCCCTGCTTTCCCCAGCAGGTACTCATGCAGAGAAAAGGGATGCAGCTTCCTTATGGTCTAAACCATCAATATTCCATGATGTCTATGAATCTTCTCTCCTCTCTACCCTGGCATTATTTCATATAGTTCTTACAGGGAAGACATATACTGCTAGGTCAATGGTATCCTGTAGCCTTCTCTATTTGTTTCTTCTTCCTGCCCCTAGCTTGTTGCATGGACAATTTTGGAGATTAAAGTTCTTCTTGCCATTTCCCATCAGGCTCTGAACATCTGTAGAGAGCAGTGATCACCCACTTTATCCACCGATAAGCACAGAGAATAGAACAGACACCAGTAGATGGGCATTTATGCATCCACATTAAATAATTAACTCTCACAACAGCCTGGGGAGGGAGGATTCCCAGTTTCACAACTGGGGAAAGCAGAAGCGGAAAGGTTAAGCAATTTGCTCAAGGTCACAGGAGAAGTAATTGTCAGTGCAGGGATTAAGACTTAGGAATTTATAGCTCCTGGTCCTGTGTGCAGGCCACTAGATCACAGTCTCTGGCACTCCAGAGAGTCAGGCTGCTTATTCTTCCAGTAAAATGCTAAACCAAATGCTCTGACCTTTTCCAGTGTTATCAGATAAAGCGCTTTCTTAACTCCAGGTTATAGAGGGTAATGGAGGAGGGGAGGAAGTGACAGACTGAAACTGGTATGTTCGATGCTTATATAAGAGGATTTTCCTTGACCCATTTGAGGAGTACTTACTATCAGGCCAACCACATACAGGAGGAAGAATACAGTGACTGGATAGAGGATTCTGAGATTTTTCATTTGCAAACACTGACAAACTATTTCAGTGATTATACCGGGAGTGTCGACAGGCTTATGTAATTCACAGGAGGTCAAGTGCTGCCTGTGAACTTGGAGTACTTATAGGCTATATAAATAAGGCGTCATTCACTGAAATAAATGTAAGAAAATCTTCTGAAAAGCTGACGAGCAAAATTCACTATTTCCAGCCCACTATTATTTTTTGGTAAATCTACAGAACTTTGGCTTCCAAGAAACCAACAACCTCCGTTAGCCAAGGGGAAGCTTCTTGGAGTTTGCCACTATGGCATCTTTATTCTGTTTATTTATTTATTATTCTGATTATTTATTTATTATTCTGTAATGATTTATTATATTATTCTATTTATTATTTATTATTTTATGCCACTTTATTCTGTTCCTATACCAATCATTAGAAGACCACATTTCCAAAATCTGACAGCCTGCATGGTTACAAGCAGGGTTGCCTGTAAACATAAAAGCCAGTAAAGGATGATCAGGGGCCTGGAACATCTGCCCT
>VZSV01000038.1:4740307-4758856 GCA_013398735.1 Nothocercus julius | reverse complement strand
GGTTGGACTAGATGATCTCTAGAGGTCCCTTCCAACCTTAAGCATTCTGTGATTCTGTGATTCTGAAGCGCATGACTAGCCAAGGCTTCAGGAACTAGTGCTCTATGGCACCGGGGCCATCACATTCAGGACCACCACCCGTGAGCCACTTAGTGGTGTTTTAGTAGAGATTTGGTGAGGTCTCTGCTCCTACATAACTGGTCTTCTGAAACAGGCAGCTTTCTGGAACTTGTCTCAGCAAGGTGATGCCTTGCAGTTAGCTGCAAGAAGATGCTGCCTCTCTTTTTGTGGTGTTTATTTTTCAGTAATTTGGTTGGGTCCCAGATCTCTCTACCATGTTGGTGACTGCCTCCTCCATGACTTTAGGCACCAGCTTTCTTCTTATCTGTCTCAGCCTGGTCACTGGGGTCAAACAGAAATACTTCACATGTATTCTGGTTTCATGAAGGCATGGGAATAACTGGGAGAAGGGACTTCTATTTTTGATAAAATGAAAAAAATGTGCTGCTCTGCCAAGTCATTGCTGAGCAAGTATTTGAGAGGAAAGGGTCTACAGTTCTGCCCAAATGCTATTCCAGATCTGCTGAATGAGTCTAGAAAGAGCTATGTGGGATCCCATGGTTTAGTCTGAGCACTCAGATTAGAGTCATCTCTGTGCAGGTCTATTTTTATCCTCAAACCCTAACAGTTTTCAGTCTTCTTTTCTGCAGGACCAGGAAGGACAACTGACTTTGGAGCAGTAAATGTCCTTTCAATAATTTGATAATTAGCAAAGTCTTTGAAAATTAGTTAGAAACTTAATACAAAACAAAAGTTACATGAATATGTCAATCAGTGGGTGTAAAGGGTCTCCTTCTGAAAGCATTAGCATAGCTCACGGTGTCAATTCCTTTTTCAGGGCTTTTGACTCACCAAACTGCTCCTGAGAGCTGTGGGTTTGAACGCTACTGTGAGAAGAAAGGAGAGCCCAAGAGATTTTAAATAGAAACAACAACTGCTTCTCAGAATCTCTGACTTTGTAGAACACGAGGTAGCTTCCCTGAGACAGTTTAACAAGAAGGGTACAGATGAGAAATGTTTATTTGTGTGTATATGCATTCTTATTTTATATAAATATAGATACGCATGCATACACACATACACACACACACACTCGCGCGTATATAGCATTTTTTATCTTGAACAGTTCAGCTTTGGTGTATCAATGGTTTCCTCCAATCTTAAATCTCATCTGTCTGAGCAAATCACTTGACTATCTTGTGCCTCAAAATCAGGCAGTTAATTCAGACTACACAAGGGCTAAACAGTTTTCTCTTTTCAGTTGTCTGCTCTAAATACAAGCCCATGTGATTTGCCTATTTGCATAATATAGTCTGACAAGCTGAATATGAAGTCATCTTGGATGATTTGCTTCTCTTTGCGAAACAAAATGGGAGACAGTAACATCCAAGGAAACTAGTATATCTATTTCCCTTGGAATGAATGACTTCAGCTCTTGGAGCTCTGGTTTCTCTGGAGTTGGCAAGATCAAAAATTATGCAGCTGCTGTGGAGATGGAGGCAAAAAACCTCTGAAGGGATCTGGAACTATGTCAAGTGTGTCAGATCTTTGACTTAGTGTTTTATAAATCAGAAGATGTTCTGAAATGCTCCTCATACCTAGACAATGCTACCTAATGTTACGGACGCAAAACAACCCAGTGCTGGGAATATAAGACAAAAAGAGTTGGGAATATAACTATGTGTTTACATTCCCTGAAATAACATGCAATGGTGCTCTGCCTCATGCAGATCGGGAAAGTAAGACTTTTTTTTTTTTTTTTTTTTAATAAAAAAGGGAAGTTTCCTATACATTATCTTTTCACTGAGTAAGAAGCCTTTGAAAATTTGGTCCCAGTGTATCTTGTCTACGAAGTCAATTAGCTCCTAAAATGACAACACAGTAGAAAGAACCTAGAAGCTGATATAGAAATATCTTGCTTTATTAAGCCTGGGCAATTTTCTGTCAACAAAAATTACGCTTCTGAAGTGATATGGAACAAGAATCAAACATGAAAGCATACAAGTACCCACTTTTGAGCCCTTGAACAGTTATAAGAAGCCACTTCTTGGTATTTCTGCTACACAGAATGAATTTTCATTACCTGAAGTATCTAATGAATAAAAAAACAGCATTTTACAATGAAGTGCAATATGAACAAAACCCCTGCAAAATATTCATTACTTCATGGTGAATTCTTGTGGCAGAAAAAGTATTTTTAGCGATTTCTGTGGCATTGATGATGTGTCACTAACCATACTTCTGAGTCTGAAGTCAAGCTTCATTTTGACTTCTAAACAACAAAAGAAATGAATTTCACAAACTAGCATATATTGGTCAAAGGACATATAATTTTTTCATCAGGACATGGTGCTCCAGATCCTTGGTTGTGGTTGAGGAATGCACTTCCCAAACCCTGAGTGGTTCATGTGTGGTCCAAAACCTATGGCAGCCTGAGGTTTTACCAGTTAAAAATGACATAAAAGGCCACCCTTTCTCTAGGAGGAAAGAATTGCACATTAATTCAGTTGTGGACATAAAATGCACAAGCCCTACAGTTTGAAGAGCCTCCAGACTTTGGGACCTGCCCTGATGAACGCGAGCTTCCTTTTGCCAGGCAGAAAAACAGAGCTTGCTAATGTATGAATTGATCACAGGGTATTTGGGACTCCACCCCAGCTCCTTCATCACAGTTTTGCAAAGAGGGATATAAGCCCAAATACAATCCAGATGGTCACTTCTGTGAAAGGTAGCCAAAACAGCAGTAAACTGATCTTCTAGGGTAAGCACAGCTTTTAGCAGTAGCATACAGTACCTTGGCCTCTGTGTCAGATGCAAGAAATGTAAGTCATTAAGGTATTTAGGAAATGGCAGCAATAGTTAGAAAAGGAATTAAACAGTGGACAACATAAAGAACTAGCAAGGACACAGCTCCAACAGGAGTGCCTGGGCTGCAGCTGGGTCAAGCGCTGACAACATCAGACAGCAGATGCGCAGGCATGCAGGGAGCGGTGCAGTTAGCTCGGTGCTCGGAGGAAGCATCCCGAACCAGGAAACCCAGCAAAGCCCTGTTGAAGCCAAGCGGCCAAGCCTGGATCTGCCATGATAACAAATTCATGAATACTGGAAAGCGAGCAGTGAAGGGCAGGACTCCGGCGGATTGCCTGTAATTGTGAAAATAGTTGCCGTTTCATTTGGATGGCCAGAACCAAAATAAAAAGGAGGAAAAATCAGTCTGAGTAGTCCAGAAACATTTTTTTCTGATTGCTCAACAAGCAAAAAAATAAGCTATTTTGGGTCAAATGAAACATTTTATTTAACCCAAAACATTTTACTTCCCACATTCTTAATCAGAGCAAGGAACTGGGAAATAAGGGGCTCATTTTGCATTTGGGCTCAGGGGTTATTCACAAAGCTGAGGAGGTTGTAGATGGTCACAGAGCCGCTCCCTTCCTCCTCCAAAGCCCGGTAGTTTTGGCACTGGCCTGCAATATGGGAGAGGCAACTTCAAATCCCTCTAAGGCGAAGGAATGAAGTGAAGGAACCGAAGCCTATCCTGGGCCTTCTGCAGGATGCTCTAAGCTCTGGGGGGCCAGGGAGAGGCCAAGGGGAGCAGGCGCAAGATGACTGAGCGGGGGCAATGCAGAACAAGGGTGCTCTTGGCTGCCTGGTCTCTTGGCAGGGCTGAGTAAAAAGCCCTGTAAAGGAAATCCTGGGAAAAGTATGGATTAGCTCTTGCGTACCAGGCTTGAAGCAAGGTAAGACTCTGGAGAGGTAGGCAGGAAAATCAGTCACTCTATGGCATGGAGCAAACCCAAGATGGACTAAAATTCTCAAGATCAGAGTGGGCAGGGGTGCTTTTTTTTTTCTTTTTTTTTTCTAATTTTGCAGAGAGCTATAAAGTATTGTGGTGGAGCAACAAAGAAAGGGGATATTTAAAAGCACAACATGGGGAAAAAGACTAATTAAAGGGATAAACACCTACTAGCTCAGACATGATGAGAATAACTGGTACTTATATGGCAGCAGTAGCTGAGTAGCAGTTTCTACTCCAAGAATTTGAATATTTTTTTGCTCTACATATTCAAGTATTTTTAGACTGAGTGAAAGAATGTCAAGATAAGAGAGGGTGAATATCCGAAATACCCTAAAGTTTAGCAGCTATAGACCCTTGCAAAAATTCACATCAGACAGAGATGGGACCAGAGTTCGGCAGACTCCTGTCTCAAGTGTGTGCCCTCACATTTGGATGTCCGGGTAATACAGGTATGCAACGGAGGGAAGAGAGAGGAGGAGGTGAAAGGCATATCCTTCTCTATTCATAACTGCTCAGATTTCCATAAAATCTGTCAAAACAGACAACTGTAAGAGGAAACTAATCCCATCGAATGCCCCTACTTCTTCCTTTCGCATTCCCCTGAAAATATTTGCTGCATTGTTTTTCCTGTCTTGAAACTGAAATAAATGATTTTCTGATAAGAGTTTTCCCAAGGACCAGTATTCCTGTGCACATCAGTGCAATATATAAGGTAGTATGTGGCATGTCTGCCCCTCAGAAAAGCACACACATGTGCACACAAAAGCTTTTGCTGGAAGCTACAGTTTAAACCATTCAAGGGGAAAAACAGAGCAACCCGCATCTTGATTTGAATGTCACAACTTTAGTTAGCTGGCTCTCCAGTCAAAGCTTCTGCCCGTACTCTGACTCCCTCCAAGCGTTAGCACAGGGCCAAGGCACCAAAGGCTGGTGGCAATCTGAGAATGGGACCTTGAATTAAACACAATGTCCATTTCCTCTGCTTCCTATTAATTCCAGCTAATTCGGGTTATCATAAATTATTCCATCCTAGGGAGTGCTGAAAACTCTTCCCGGCACATATAATTTAGTATATGATTTATACATTAGTTCTGTTACCTATACAGATTAATAAAAGAAAAATCACAGGTTTTCAGGGGGGAAAAAAAGCACATAAACAAACCCTCTACCCTCAAAATCCTCCTCAAATCCAAGCCTATACAACACATAATTAGAAGCAGTACAGAATGACATTGATGTAAAATTTGGTGTGATCTTGGCCACAAAGGAGGGCAGAGCACAGTGTTTTAGGGACCTCCCCCAAGCCTGAGTGAGGTATAGTAACATCGTTCCAACACAGGCTAAGGGAAGCATACATTTGCTTCCATAGCTAGAGAGATCTCAAAACATACCTTAAATATTAAAGACCATCTCCTACAATGAATTCATTCATGCCAATGAAGAATGAAGTCCCATGAATTTCTGTGACGATCTTTTATATATATATATATATATATATTTTTTTTTCCCTAGTACTGATAGTAAAGCCTGCAATTCTCAGTGGAGTATGCTAGTGCAAACCCTCCAAGTGCTGCACCTGAAGATTGGCAGCAGGCTGCTCCTCAGCAGCCATGTCCCCCGGCAGTGGCACCGGTGGGTATGTGGCACATGCCTTACATCCACGGCGTGCGCAGCAGGCAGCGGCGGCCCCGTCCCGCCATTGGCACGTGGCCCGTGCCCGCACGGAGCCACGTGCAAGGTCACCCGCAGCCCCGAAGTCGTCAGAGCAGCGTGTCGCAGCCTGAATTCCCACTTGCACCCTGGGGCATTGCGGCGCAAAATTCCGCTGCTCCAGAAGCTTCCTCCTTACACCGCGCAGGGAGGGACAGTGATTTAAATCCTCCTCCCACCACCTGGTGCTCGCTCCCTGCTTCCTTGCTGTGCTCCGAAGCTCCCTGCAGCATCCACAGGAGACCCACTATTTCCGCAGCACCATCCTGCTCTTAGCGGTGTGATAATTAGGACTGCAAGCTCTGTTTAAAAAAAAAAAAGAAAAAAGAAAACAGAAAATCTTGAAAAGTAGCCAATTTAAAAAAAAAAAAAAATCTGGTTACTTCCTGTCTCACACTCAGATCAGTCTGAAATGAAATACTATGCAAGCACAAAAAGTTATTATGTTCCTTGCAGCCTCCAGCTATTCTGACTTCACTGGATGCCTTACAAGCATCTATTGTTCTTGGAGATAGCTGGAGACTTGCTTTCCAGAGAGATTATCATATATTCTTGCTCTAAGGTGGGGGGAAAAAACTCTCTGATATTGTTTCATGTCATCGTTAGCTGCATCTCATATGCTACATGCTGTGGAAGTGTGAGAGAGCGAAGAAAATAACCCTGTTACACGGCTAGTGGCATGGAACCATTTTTACCCCAAGCCCCAGTGCCTGCACTTTGCTGATGGTTAAGTCTCACTCCATTTTCGTGATCCCTCCCAGCTGCCAATATCTTTATATGGTGCCCTCCACAGGGCTAAACCTTCTTACTTGGGTTGTGAAAGCCATCTTCCAGATTGCAAACGATAAATTTTGCCTTTCATCACCCTCCATCGCCTACCTCCACCCAGCATTTTTATTTACGGAGTCCATGCCACGTGTTTACTTAGCTAACTCCCTTGGACCGTCTGCTCCTGCAAATTGTCTGAGGCTGGAGGGGTGGCTTCCTCGCTTTCGCCATATGCTTGAACCAAATTCCTTTAGAGCTGACAGAAGCTCTCCTATACACTTCAGGGAGTTCTGCATCCAGGCCTCTATTTGTATAGGGTTCGTTGACTGTTTAAATGCAAACATGCAGCAGGAGCCGATGCCTGGGTGCTCTCTGACAGCCCACGTGAAGCTCTTCATCCTCGTACGCTGTGATAAGCTGCCTTCTAGGGAAAGTATCCAAGAACTCAAGAACATGTTGTGACAGAAATTTGCAAGATATGGTACTATAATTTTCCAATCTAAGCAAACTCAAAAAAAAAAAAAAAAAGAGAAAGTTTTTAATACTCATGATGTTGTGTGGGTTGGTAATTTACGAACAAGCTTCCACACCCCACTAAATATCAAACATATTTCCTTTTTGGAACTGGGGAAAGCAATAGAACTGTTCAGTGAAGGAGGGCATTTAGCACAATGGAGAAGGGTCAGGAGATAGGTCTGGGCAACAAAACATTATGGCTCAGTAAGACTGGATAGCTTGTTTCTCCCCCTCTATAGATGCTAACCCACACCATATAGCTGTATTGCCAGCAGCCAAAACAGGCCACCACTCATCAGCATGCTTCAAGGAGGTCCTACAGCCAAAAGGGAGCAAACAGCAGATTATAGGGCCACTTTCTTCTCCCCACCATAACTTTAGCTGCTTGTACTGGCACTTCCTAAGTCCCATCCTTCCCAAACACCCTTTTAAAAAATATAATCGACGGCGCAGCGCTCAGTGCAGTAGTCCTGAAAGCTCCCAAAGACCCTGGTGTTTACGGGAATGGACGAGTACATGCCTCTGGGCTCCTTTTCCTGCTTAGATTTAATCCAGGCAACAGATGACATATATTAGATCACAGCAGATCACGACTGAAGCAGCAGACCACACCAGGTTCTTTTATTTTGGCTAACAGGTAAAGGCTCTTGAGGTTTCATAATCTCAGGCTACACAGACGTGGAAGCTGGGAAAAAGAAAGCGGTGAAACATAGCGAGATAAATCACAGTCTCTATAAAACAATAACAGTAACCCTACCTCAGATTCTGTTTTCATGTTTCTTTTAGGCCACAATTTGCAGAACAGCTTGTTATTATGTTCGCTCGGCCTTGATGTGCTGTTCCAGTTCCTGCACTGTCCTCTCACGCCTCTCCCAACAGGATTCACTTGAGGCAATTATTATTTGTATTATAGGCTTACAGGAGCACAGTCAGGCATGCAGGGAAAGAAAACCAAACTGAAGAGAGAGGGAAGGGAGCAGGGAACTTGCCAGGCCCATATATGAGAAACCTGAGCAAATATCTATTTATTTTGTTCATGTGAAGCTCAGGGCAAAATAACAGAGAAGAGGCAAAATAACAGGGGGTGTGGTTTACAGCTGCTGGAGAGAGAAGACTTTATAGCTGAAATAAATGGATCAAAGCAAAAGCATTCCAACCTACGTAGGCACTCGTCCCCTGCCTAATCTCTGCTGTATCTCAGATGGGAAAACCAAAAGGACAATAACCTGGTGCCTACCTTAAAGGAGCTGTTCTCAGAGGGGGAAATCTTTAAAGGAAAATAATAATATCCAGGTTTTGAAAAGAAGGTTTGAGGCAAACCTGGAGGCAAACCAAAAAAGGCTTGAGGCAGGAAAAGCCAGCACCCAGCTGCAGCTTTGCACAGCGTGGTGGGCCACGAGAAGTGGCCTGACCCCTGTTTGGGGAGGGGCCTTTTCTAGTGACATTGCCCCAGGCGAGAGCGACCGCTGGGTATGTTGAGCAAAGAGACAGAAATGCGGCTCAGCTACCACTCAGGCATGAGGAAGAAGGGTAGAAAATGCACTGAGGAGGTTGGGAACTAGAGCTTTTTCCCCTCTTCCATTTCAGCTCGAACTTCTCACAAATTCACCATAATAAAAAATGTGCATCCAAGAGGGAAGGGGAATCTAACAGAGATAGATAGATAGATAGATAGATAGATAGATAGATAGATAGATTAGATAGATATCCATCTATTATGGATAATTACAAAACCTGGTATCAGCTCTTCACCCACAGCTGCACAACAAGTTTGCCAAGAAAGCAACTTCTGAGGACTTAGAGAAAACTTTGGGAGGAGCGTGAGAGAGACAAGCAAGTTTTGACCGTTCTGCTCAGGGATTTCTTATTCTTATCATCCCAAAACACACTGCTCTAAAAGAACTGCAAAAATTCAGGGCATAGGAGCTGCCTCAAAGTCAAACCAATAGTTATTTTAAGAACATCTCTACGGAGACGTTATTGGGACATATTCAAATATGGCTGAGTCTGGGGTTGAGTGCAGGATGACCCTCACTTGTTCAAAATGTTTCATCTGAAATGTCTTGAAAAGTCTTTGTGAACACTCTAAACTGGTCTTCATTGCTAATAACATCATGAACTTATATAGCTTTTCTCAGTGAAAAAAAATTATCTAATGACCCTTCACAATATCCCTATGCGATCAGCAGAGATTACAACATCTCTTTTATTGACTATTTATTTTATTGAATAGGCAGAGAGAGGGCAAGGGCCAAATCAACATTTGTATCCGCAGGTATCTGGGCATCTAAACTAGAACATTAAGTATTAAAGTATCTAGACAAAACGACTTTTTCTTAAGTTTCTGACAAAGCTGGGAATAAAGATCTCATCTCCTGATTTGCAGGCATATCCTTTAACTAGGAACTTTTCCTTAAAATAGATTTTATTAACAGCAACCTCTTAGCTCATGAACACTACTGTGAGATTACCACTTCATTCTTCGTGTCTCCAGAGTCTCAGTACAACATGGGTGGGTGAATGCAATGCTGACATTCAGGTTTAAGATCAAATAACTGTTACTACCATTTGGATATAGGGGACCAGACCGTCAGTGACCCAGCTGGGGTAGAAGAATGAAGTGGACTCTGGAGACACGAATAAATTTCACCTACTTAACATCCAAATATTTGGACCATGCCTGGATCAAATGCTTCACTTTTATCAGTTACTCTGTCACTATACAAAATTAAGCTTCACAGGAGATTTATCAATAGAAAGGCAGGAGAGAAACAGCCTGTAGGGCTTTTTAGCTAAAGCTCCCTTCTGCTTTAGCTGAAGCACTAAAGATGCAAAAGGGGATGCACACTAGGTAATATCTTTAATTAAAGTTCTTCTGACTCTGCAAGTCATGCAGAGGAATTTAGAGCCTGCCATTCTGGTACTGAAGGTTATCAGCTCTAGAGTACTCAGGGTCCCTTGAAGCCACAGAAGTAAGAACTAGAGCTGAGCAAATAATTCTTTTTTTGTAATATTTTCCCATGAATTTAACTTTTGTCTGAGAATTCTCTATAAACAGATTGCAACATTCTCTAATTTATTCATTATTTATGTTCAAGAGCAATGTCAGCAAATAACTTCCTCTCTGTAGAGCAGTCCATTATAAATTATAATTTGCAATATGTGCCATATCCATCTATTTCCCTTTTTATTCCCTGGTAAGGTAAGTTAGGTAGCAAAGCAGTGCAGTGTAAATTTTATAAGAAAATATTCTATTCAGAATTCACTGTTGGTCAGTACATGAGCATCTGTGTTTAAAATTCACTAAGCAAGCCCTCATGCTTGTAGAGCTTGAATATACAAATAAATGCAAAAGTCAAACATGGAAGGATTGTTGAACTCAATCAAATCAAAATTCTCTTTCAAATTCAAATTGTTACATACATTTTTTTCTCTTTTCCTATTCACTCCACTCTGCTGGGTAGCAGAGAAGTACAATATGTAGCAACTTCAGGTCCTAAAGGGTCTCATGAACTTTTCTCTCCTTTTTTTTTTCACTGTATATGTCAACTCTATGGTGTGTGCAAATACATACCTGGAAGCTGAAAAAGAACTTGGAAATTTGGCATACCAATTACACAGACTCTATGCAGTACATACACTACACAGTTAGGTAGTGCTACAGCATATGTTCTGATACCCACCATCATATTCTCTGTATCTTTGCTGCATGAATGTAATTCTGTGTACTATGGACTGACATGCCAATTTGAAACATGGCTGCACTGATCTCAAGGTTATTATGGAGTGTGTATCTCTAAAGCACCTACTTCACACTAAGTCTTTTATGGTTGCAGCTATAAGAGCAGTCTATGGGGCAAAAATTTAGCGTAGGAGAGTCTACTTGTGAACACAGAAAGGCAAAATCTTTTAAAATGCAATCACAGAACTATTTGCAGAGGTACTCCAAAGAACTCTCCTAGAGAAAACATTTACTATAAATAAATATTAGATGTTCCTATTAGCTCTAATTTGTTCAAATATTGTTTTGTTTGGAAATCCTGAGACAGAAGGAAGCAAAAAAAGACAAATATTTTTGTCTCCCAAAGAAATACACTTCTGTAATAGGCACATAGACCCTAGTCTTTTTGCACTACCTCTGCTAAAAATTGAAAAATTTATTTTATTGAATGCCACTTTTGCCCTTTAAAAAAATACAAAATCCAAAATCACATACTGGTCTGCAGAAGGGCCAAACACCTGCATAATCATGACTGTGGGATGTTGATTTTTCTAACTGTTGCAGAATAATGTAATTTCATAGATGGATTCAATTATTTTGTGCTTCAGTGTGAAAGATAATGGCTGCTCGCTGGAGGCCAGATCTTGCACACCTTACGCAGCTGAGCTGTCCCCATTGATTTCAGAGTGTCATCGCAAGCTCTTTGGCCTCCTCTTATGCTTTGCATCAGCACATGTGCTTGAAGAGTGTTCGCTGGGCTAGGCTGGAGATCAGAAGGGGCAGTCACAGTGCAGCTGTCTGTACACAGCACTTTGGGGAGCAAGTGTTGCAGTGGAGATGTCAAAAAGTGATGAGCCTTAAAAATATTTTTATCTCCAGCTCTACTACAGGCTTCGCTTCCTGCAACTGAATGCTGGCATGGTGGAGACACTTTCACGTTGACTCCAAGCAGCCTACATGACTTGTAGGCTTTGTTGCCACGTGCAGCAACAAAGCTCCCTCTGTGTTTAAAAAGGGCTTTACAATTTTTTTAGTGATGTTGAGTTGCTTGGGTTCATTCACTCATTCCCCTGCTCTTGTGGCCCTTTGAATTCACTTTCCACCAAAATATTCAGACATAATATTCCCAAAATAGCTGTCGGCAGGAAATGTTACAGTTCTCGATCTGAGAAATAACAGGGCCGTTTCTTGTCTGAATCACCAAGGGTGGGATTTTCGGTCTCTGCATTGATGAGGGTGAGGGAAGGAAAGAGAGAACGAGGAAGAGAGAGAGAGACTCTTCCAGCAGCTCCCAGTGGGATTTGCAGCAATGCTCCTAAGCACGAAGATGACTGCAAGCCCCCTGGAGTCACTCACTGCAGCTCACAAGCACAGTGTGAGACATATAAACTATGATCTAATTATCTGCAGAAAGTTCTCGGCACATCCTGAACAGAAATAAATAAATAAATAGAGCAGTAACTGATTGTCCTTGGTTTACAGTGAGGACCTGATCCGAAGCCCAGTGAGATTGGTGGAAAGACTTTCCTTCACTTCAATGTGCTTCTGGGCCAAACCTATGTCGTTAATTTGTCTCTTTGGCTTCAGAAAAAAGCTAATGACATCTGATCATTATTCAACAGCAAATCTGCTTTCTTCATTTGCTCTTGGAGTTAAACTCATCAAACATACTCATCTAGCCTACAAAATCTCTGTACAATTATGTATGGCTCAGGAATCTCTCTGCCTTGACCAGATTTTACCTCCACCCTATACAAACTGACTTTCCTCTCATATTTATTGTCAATATTGGAAATAATGAAACAAACAATAGAAATTCTTTCTACTGATTATTTCACGGCCAAAGACGAGGCTGAGTACAGTTACTTTTTGAAATCTTTTTAGTTCTAAATAGAGAAGTATATTAATGAAGAGCCATACAAGAGATTGAATCTGTATTTCCACACAGAGCAAATTACTCAGTCTGAGTAAATATACTTTACGGCATAACCATTGCATGAGTCGATTTGTCCCAATGGATCACACCTTGAACACCTGTCATTTCCACTTAAACTGCTTTTTGACAAAAGTTATTTTCAGACTCTGCACAGAAGAACTAAAGAGGAAGGAAAGATGCAATTGATCCTCAAGTACTCAGCTCACGCTGCAGCAACTCTCCAGGGCCTGCCCTGCATTCGTGTGGTTGTACTGCAGCTAATACAATTAACTGGTGAAACAAAGCAGATGGATGCTTAGCCAATTCAGTTCACGATCTGAAGTTCCCCAGGCCTGATCCAACCTGGGAATTTTCACCCAAAAAAAAAGGAAATCTACAAATATGTTCACTGATTTGGTGGCATGAATTTACTGATGGGTTCTCAAGACCTCGTCCCCTCTGCTCACCTTCCTATCAGGTCCCTGCGTACACCCATAGGTCTTTACTGCCCTGACCGTCTCATATGGGACCTTCATGTGTGATGGGGCTCATGTGTCAACAGGCCCTGGCCCCTAACACAGGGCCTGTTCTACTTGTTTCTACATTTCCTCCACTCTCTTTATGAGTTGAAGTCAAGCAGTTAGTGGCCACTTGGCTCCCTGGCAACTGCAGTGAGGCTACCCCATGATTGCAACACCCCCAAAACTGACCCAAAGCAGAGAAGGTTTGAGAGTCCTAGAGCACAGGGTCGCTGTGCTCCAGCATGGGAGGTGTTATGGAGAGGTGGCTCAACCTAGCGTCATTCATTTGGCTTGGAGCTGGGGAATTATCACTGATGAGCAGCTGGTATCTATCAGGTAAAGATGAGCTACATCTGAATAATAAACTGTGTATCCTCACATGATCACAACTGAAAGGTGCAGGGTGACTGTGGTGACTTCTACAGAGGGGTGAAGTGCAAGGTGCTTGCTGGCTGTAGCCTGCTTCTGCTGCTTTGACCATGCGGTTTGGGAGGTAACCTGGAGCTGTGAGGGAAAGTCAGTGGTGCACAACCGTAGGGGAGTTCAGGGGGCAAAGTCCTGCAGATGCCATGAGCTCAGCCTCATGGTGCGTGGCCAGGGTTGGAAATAGCCCGAGGGACAAGAGATTAGAGAGGGCAGGCACGCTGGGCGCGAGGGGGCAGCAAGGCGGGCAGGGACAATGTTCTTGCCAACAAGAGCTCAGCTCCACAGAGCCCAGCAGTAAGCAGGGCAGCTCCAGCAAAGATCAGACAAGTTCTAAGTGCTGAGGTAGGTCAGGGGTCAGTCCATGAAACCAGATGGTGAGTCGCAATCCATGGATTACAGAGCTGGGCACGGGTCAGGAGAGCTTGGTGGGCGTCCAGGCCTGAGCTTAAAAGGGGCTCCCAGGCAGAGGAAGTGCAAGAGGAGGCCTGGTTGAGGCTGACCTGGGCAGTTAAGGGTACAAAAACCATCCAGAATTGTCCATAAAACTTACCATCTTTCACAATGACTTCCAAGGTCGTATGATCTGCTTAGGTTTTCTGAGCTGGTAAACTTTCTAAACTCTATGTACAACTGTGTTCGTCCAGAAACATCTGTTTTCAAGTAAAAGAAACCTGTGGGGAAAAAAAAAAAAAAAAAAAAAAAAAAAAGACAGGCCAGGACACATCACATCTTTATCAAAAAATGAAAACAAAACCAAAACATCACGTTGCAAATGTTCTGGCCACCCTTGTAGTCAGTCTTCTTTGGCTGTGCTCTGGGAGTTCGTTCTTAGGAGATACGGTTTGAAAGACAGACGGAAAGATAGATGTTTCTGGCCAGCAGAAGAGAGAAAGTGATGAATCTTTATTTTGTTCTCTCACAGGAACAAATGTGGGGAACAGAAAAAAAAAAAAAAAAAATCATCAATAAACCAGAGAGTAAGCTGCTGGAAGGGGAATGAGCCTGGTATGTAGATCTTCCCTTGGGCCAGAGATAGGAGGGGCTGTCTATCTCCCTTCAGCAAAAGAGGGTACCTATCCTAATTAGAATTCTGTAAAATTGAATAGTTTTCCTTCATGGGATTCTGAATAAACATGTTCTTTGCTTTTAATCTGTATGGTTTTCTGTTCCTGACTCTCATCAGAGGTCCAATTAAAAAGCTGCAAACAGGGCATGAACCAGCTCTTGGTAGTTCTGCAGAGCTGGGATCAAGGCATTGAGTCTGGACTCAGAACTGAGCTCAGACCTGTTGTGGGAGGGTCCTAAAATCAGTGGGAATGAAGCGTGAAGTGGGATTTTCACAAGCAGTTTTCTGCATCTTTAGCTGCCTAAGTACCCCTGAAAGCGCAGCCCTTAGGCTGTCTGCATCAGGCTTTTTCAGGTACCCCAATGGCACTTGGAGATGATAGCAGAGGCTTCGCCAATGCAATGTACCTGGAAAAGCCTGATCTTAGATCTGTGCTGCGACCCACAGCAAACTGCTGGGAAAAGGCCATTCCTAGTTATTGTTTTGGCATGGTTTCAGTCATTGCTGCAAATGCTTTCCACATTTCTGAGTGCAGCAGTCACCTTCTCATTCGTCTTGTAGTCATATTAAAAACAGACATGGGTCAGAGATGGTAATGGTTAACACGATGTGCTCGCCTTCCTAGGCTTAGCACCTCAGACGTAGCAAGAAACGCTCTGTTGCCTGCCAGAGTTAAATTAATAAGAGCGAGACTTTGAGACAGTCAGATTGCGGTCAGTTCAATAGAGAAAGGAACAGGTTGTGCCCAAGTTATTGGGTGTCTAATAATGGAATTTTCTAGCATCGTGAAGAATGTAGGCACTGACGGACATCACGCTAACCCCTGGAGAAAACAGCTCAAGACACACATAAACACCTCAGCGAAAAGTACAGAGTGCACTTCCACTCATTGCTGACTTGGTAATATATATATATTGGTTTAAAAAGTAAGTTCGGAGATCACGCGCAGCTATATTCCTCTTGTCAGGGTAAAACAACATGCTGTATTTCATTCATGGGTGGAAACTCATTCAGACTGTAATACTGGGCTTCCAGGCACTTCTTTTCTCTATTGCTTTCTCTCCCTATGGTATAAAACCTCCCTGGATGAATGAGTAGCAAGACTCCTGCTAACTCTATGTACATCTTAATGATCACTCATAATGGTAATTATGTGCATATACATTGCAAAAAAAAAAGAGATCTTTATTAATTAGAGAAGGACAGTAGACATGAGCAATGCTATTTTCTACTGAAACTTTTTTTCCATTTATACACAATAGAAGTTTAGTTATGACAGGCATATCAAATTCAAGGAGGAAACATACCCTGTTACATATTCATATGGGGCCAATCTTCTTGCAGTGAATAATGATTTCCCCTTAGAGGCATTGCTACAAGAGCTTTGCATAAAGGAGAATCATGGGCTGAATGCCGTAGCAGTGCCCAGAGAGAGCTCATCTGTGGCAGGAGACAAGGCTGCCCAAAGCCTGGGCAAAACAGACTCCATGCCCTTGGGGAAAATCCTGACACAAGTGGTGTGCAGGCTCTGTGAGCACCTGCATGAGCTATCACCACTTAAACATAACACGGCTGCGGGCCAGCCTTCCTGAACATGTGCATTTATCCTTGAGCAGGCCATGTTTTTGTGCTGTCTGAGAGCAGGAGCAAAAGCGTGTAGATGTACCATAATCTACCCATCCTGGAGGAGAACCCTTCTAAAGAATCCAGGTCTTCAAAGAGCAGCAGTGAAATGGTCCCAGATGTTTCATTCGGCATAGAACAGGCTAGCGCAACTCGGAGATCCTGCATTTCCCTCTCTCCAGGCTGCACGATCTCCCCTCCTGTTGGAGCAAGCCAAGTGCGTACTGCGAGTCTTACAAGATGAGCTTCCCCTATCATGGAAGCATCAAGGAGGGCTATAACTTCCTCCACTGCTCTAGGCAGAGGAGGCTGAATGTAGCATTTTGGGAGGAGTCCAAGGAAGAGATCTGACTCACAGGAGGTGTTTCTGCGGGTGACTGAGAGATGCTGTTGGAATGGGCTTTTAGAGCTTTTAAAAACAGTTAGAAGGTCCAGCTCCTTATGACCAGTATCTCAGTATCTCCTCCATTACTAACATTCAAATTCTTTGAGGAGAACACTGGGTGAAAGCCTCTCTCATGGACAAGCCTAGCGGCAGGCGGTCCAGGTAATGTGCAGGATGAAGAAGGGCTCTTCTACCTGCCAAGCAGACTGGCAAGGTCTCTAACTCCTTGGTCTTAAGGCTAGAGTGCATCTCTACCCGAAGGGTGCAGTGATCTCCTCTTAATGTTTGCAGCAGTGCTTACCCTATCCAGCTGTGTCTGGATCTCTCTTCTATTTTAAAGGTGCCTCCACCACACCAAATGCATGAGGCATCTGCAGCTACCAAGATGCCTCTGCCGCTGTGGAGGAGAAGGGAGAGGAAGCAAGGCCTGCCACGGACACGTCTATCACACCACACAGGAAGTGTCCTCGTGCCCCTTCCAGGGGTCCGTCTCCCACATGGTGGCCTTCATCCACCTCTGCCCCTTCTGCAATTCCTTCTTCTTTGGAAAAAGTGCCATCAAATGGAAGTGCTGACATAGCTGAATCGCCACAGCTATGTGCTGGAACCAAACCGCCTGAAGCAGCTTGCCAGGCTTGGCTGATGGGGAGAGCAATGCATTACAGCTTTCCTGGCAGTTACTTTTGGTTATCAGAAGCCTGGACACCAATGAAATGTTACTTACTGGGACATTCTTCCCACAGCGCACCAAGAAGAAAGCTGACTGGAATATCAGGAAGCCAAACTTATAGCCTGTGGGAGGCAGCTTCAGGGTCAGCCGGGGTCTGGTTTATCCTCAGCCTGCCTACAGCTGCTTTCTCTGGTCAAAAAGCCCTGAAAAGCCATGGGAATTCAGCCAGGGCTGTGCTGCAGAGGTACGGCCCAGGCACTGGAAACCTGCACAGATGGTGTCTTTAGAGAACGGTCTGTATGTGAATGCAGACTGAGGAACTAAAGAAAACGTCCCTGCATGGGGTCTGGTGGACTCATTGTACTGCCAGTCACTACTGCCTCTGGCTTCACTAGTGCTCCCAGCGTTGATATATACAATATTAATGAGGAATTTATACCAGATCATGGAACTCTCTAAGAATATGCATTTACTTCCGATGGGTTGTGCGGTGAAATTAATTAATAACATTTAATCCTTTTGTTTTTATGTAGCATACATATAGCAGGGATTTCTTTTTTTCTCTCCCCACTGGAGTAACAGCAAACAGCCGCAGGCTGAATGTTTTGTGCTACCCAAGGGCTGGCTAACCATCATGGCTATACGAAAGCGGGAGGATGTTTGTGCACAATGTCTCATGTTTCTCAGTTAACTCGAAGAATATCAGTGACATGGGAAGTGACATGAGTACCAGTGGCAACAGAACAGAGGCAAATAAGCAGTGGGCTAGTGAGAAGCTGCAGAAGGAAAGACATTTTCTCCCCCAAATCTCCGTTCTGAGTCAAATGCCCAAGCTGGAAAATTTGGTGACCTGCATCATTCTTTGTCACAGATGCCAAAACACAGCTGTAGTCAAATCCACTGTATATCACATGTTTAGGTGATTGTCATTTCTTCACCTAGGCTGGGTATGTTGTTCCCAACACTGCGATGATGAACCCTCATGTTGATTCATCCTGCATGCCACAGAAGGCAGTTTTTATTGCTCCAAATCCTAAAGGATTAAGAGTCTTGGAGAGAAAAAAAAACAAGGGGAAAAGGTTCCTTTGGGAAAAAAGAAGAATGAGCTGAAAAGCTAGTTCAGCCCCATGAGTGTTTATTTGATATAAGCAATAACAAAGGGAAACCTCAGGGATGTGGACTGTGTGCATGTATGCATTATACTGAGAGCAGGAAACAGCATGGACCTAGAGGCATATCTGGCTACAACCGTGTAGAGGCCTTTTTAAAAAAAAAAAAAAGGAAAGGAAAGGAAAGGAAAGGAAAGGAAAGGAAAGGAAAGGAAAGGAAAGGAAAGGAAAGGAAAGGAAAGGAAAGGAAAGGAAAGGAAAGG
>VZSV01000038.1:4655643-4732755 GCA_013398735.1 Nothocercus julius | reverse complement strand
GCATAGCTTAAAATATTACACTGAATATTTTTTGAAGGCCAGAATGTACAGCCCACCTTCCTTTTGGAGAGGAGAGGGGAGGAGAGGAGAGGAGAGGAGAGGAGAGGAGAGGAGTTGCAGTCTACCCATGAGACAAAGAGATTACCCCATGAAAAGCAGCATTTCCCCATAAGAACTTTTCTTATGGGAATATCACCCAGCAAGAAGGGATTTCCACTTATCAAACACAGGTCAAAAGCACAGTGGAGTCACCAAGTCACAGATGGTCATTCTTTCACCAGCAGCCCTGGTGGCCTGAAGCTGCCCAAGAGCTGGGTGACCACAGAGTAATCCAGCTAATCTGTCTGATTGGCAGTATAAACTGCAGAAAATGTGGCATATGGGACATGATAAGAATCTGTCTAGCTGCACCGAGCTCCTTTGGTAAGAGACATAACTACACCGCAAAGAGAGGGAGTGAGGAAGCACATCTGTGGTTTAATCAGCAGAGATACCAAGAGCATGGCATAGGCTTCCCCCAGGCTGGAAAATTCAGCATGTGTCCCTGGTTCTGTGTCCCTGCATAGTTCACTCTGAGGCCTCTGTTGCCACATCTGCTCTTGTATTGTTTTTCATGCTAGGGAGATTAAACTCCCAGAGATAGGCCTGTCCGCACTTCACCCTCAGCGCTGTCATGCCCATAGATCAGCTAAAGATTTGGTCTTTCATACTGACTCTTATTTAGTTGTATAATTTCATCTAAATGAAGCCACCCGGGCTGCTGGGGGAGGGTGAAGGAAAATGAGCTTTTATTCCACAGACAGAAAACAGGACAGGATTCTCCATCAAGTCACAGAAATGCCCAGGGTCTCTAACCAAAAAACATCACAGTCCTGTTGTGTTTGTACAGTGCCCAGTCCAAGGTACAAAACAGTTTCCCACAGAGCTTTCAGACTGTTAACCCATATGAGATAAAGTGACACAAGGTAACCATACTCCTGCCAACCTGCATGTTCTTCAGCCTCCCCAGTAATTTGAAATGGGGTATGCATTTCAGGAAGTTGAAGCTAAAACTCAGTCCTTGAAGAACTTTTCTTAGCTGGAAAAGCTCCATTTTCCATAAATCTTTTGCCTGTGCAAAACACACACACTCACACAGACATAGGTTTGTCTGATTTCAGCAAAGGTTGTCTATGAAAGCCAACAAAGGAAAAGAAATGTAAGACAGGATTTCAAAATCAAATCAACACGATATCAAAACAATGTGGGCCTTGTAAGAAACACCACGCTTTTCCCATTCTGATGTGTCTGTCTTAGCCACCGAGTCCAGAACAGAGTATTGGTAGGTCAGGTATTGAGTTGCCACACAGGGGGTGTTGCTGTGCGAATATGGGATCCTATGCAATCCCAGCTAGATAACATGTCCTTGGAAGAGCATTTTATAGTGGATTTCCATGACATTATATTCCACAGTTCTGGCCTTTTCTTCTGACTTCATATGTATGTGTGTGAGAGAGACAGAAAAATATTGAGGGTGGTAGAAAAGGGAGGTAGGATGGAGACAGCTAAAAATCAGTTAAAAATTTCCAGCACATACAGGATTTCTGGTTGAAGTGAGGAGGTGGGAGATATCCTACCACATACAGTTAGAGAACACATAGCTTTAGTTCACGCATATCTCCGGCACCCATCTCAGCACAAGCTTCACTAGCCAGGCACCCCTGAAGGTTGTGGTGAACATGAACTGTGGTGGACATGAACATGAACTCTGTGCTCACCTTCAGTGCCAGGTGGATGTTGTTAAGCTGGATGCTGCTTCAGCTTCAGTGTAGAGACACCCTTAAGTCTCTTTTGTGTGCCTGTGTGCTGGAAAGCAACTGCTGCCTGATAGCCAGAGGGCACAGGCTGAGCCGGAGTGCGGGAGTGCCTTCGCTGGGAACATGATTCTGCTTTGGGGCAGCTGGGTGGGAATCAGAGGAGTACCACACGATTACAGCTCCCTTTGGCTGCTGGCCATGGCGTACATCTCAACATCGTCAGAGGATCAAGCCCTTCATGACTTTCTCATGGTGTGTGAGGCCCCACGGGAAACGGACAGGCACTGCACACTGGCCTAAAACCCTGCACTTTGAAGAGGAATACAGAAACTACCCCAACTCATGTCTAGCTCACACGAGCATGCCCTCAGAGCCTCAAATCAGCATTCGTGCAAAGGTTGTTTGTATGAAAGAGCAGAAATTATGTGGCTGAGGATGCACCATCCCAAAGTAAACACTGCAAAATGATCCCAACAGACCCAGAGCACACTATCCTCACAGACGCGACATGCTGGCTTTACGGCTGCAGACCATAGCAGCAGTCCACCGAACTGAGGGCGAGGATCTGGTCTCCATAATTGTGTTCTTACACAGTAAGAGGATGTTCTTCTAGTGCTATAACCAAATTCCAACTTAAAAGAACACACACAAAGGGAGTAAGTAACCTTCACATTGTTTACATTCATTACACTGAGCAACTCCACAGTGGGCACTTCTCAGGACAAAGTTTTGAAGGACAAACATGATTTGACCGAGTTTGCACTATTAGAAGAAAGAAAAAAAGTTTGGGTAAATTGAAAAAAAAAAACCTTTAAGCTTCAGCAGCAATCTAAAAATAGCCTCCAAAGTGCAAAAAGAATGTAAAGATCCAAGCAATTATTTTCTTTCCATTCACTGGTGATTGCCTCTGTCTTTCCAAACCTCAGGCTGTTCTGGAAGCAAAATCATTAGGAACTATATCAAAAAAAAAAAAAAAAAGTCTTTTCAGTTTACTAAGAAGACCCAATCAACTAGAATTTGCAGATGGATGACTTAAAAATCTGTCAAAGAAAAATAAAAGTTCAGTCAATTTATTTAAACAAAAGATGGGCCAACTCAACTGTGAAATTCAAATCTGAGGAAAGATTTTGGATACTCCAAGTGGATGCTAAGGTCAAACTTCACTGTATGTTATTACCAAAACAGGGTGGTCACGAAGCTCCAACCCAGAAGAGCGGGTTAAATTCCCTCTCAAGGGCTGCCAAGTCCTTGTGGGATCTCTGCAGCACAGGAGAGAAGGACTCTGCATTTGCTTCTTCTGGTTCTCTGCTAGCTTGTTAAAAGATGTTTCTCCTTCCGCTTCTGAACTGAGGCAGATAGGTAGCCTATGACATTGTGGTGGCAATAGCAGATTTGACTACGCTAGATGCCTTCTAGGTGAGATGAAAAGAAAAGGGATACTCTCCCAGGAGATCCTATCATTACCAAGCGGCTGCCAGCAGTTTGTGGAGACATGGCACCAGACTTTGAACTCCCAGCAAGGATTACAGGTAGTTTTTTTCCCATGTAAAACTCATGATGCGTACCCAATGAGTCAGTCCTAACAAACGAAGCCTTCAGTGGCAACGATACCACCCAGTTACTCCTCCCTACAGCACCACAGCGAGATAGTGAAGCCAGTCTCATTATCTCTTCCTCCAACTAAGGATCATTCAGTGGCTTTGAGATGACTCATGGCCGGCCTTTGATGGCACCCAGCCCTGCGCACAGCCCCTTCCTGGTCGGATGAGCCCTGCAAGGTCTGCAGGAAGGACCTGGCTGCCTCCTGACACTGATGCAGCTGCAGTGACTGTTGCTAGGGAGACAGGTCCGGGGCTGGGGGAGCCTGGCTCTTAGCATGCAGCGAAGGAGGCACCTTCCCCACGCGCGCACACGGCCTGCTTCCTTTGCTGTAAGCTCAGCGCAACTTCCTGACGCCAGCGCAGCTTTCGCCATGTGCTGGAGGTGCAAGAAATGCCAGGCGGCCCCATGGAGGCTGAGGAGCAGCTACCTGGCTGCCAGGGTAAAGCCAGCCCGCTTCCAGGCTCCATCGGTGCAAGCTTACTGCTTCACCCCTGAGAGCTGCAACAACGCCAGCAACAAGGCCAGTTAAACCGGGAATGAAATGGGTTCAAAGTCCAACATCAAAGCAGGAGCAGTTTCCCACCCACACCGCTCCCTGAATGCAAGGCTCCACAGCAAATTTGTGGTTAGCCTGCCAAAAGCCCCTAGGAATTGCTCTGACCTTGCCAACAAGGAAATTCCTGTCCTTGGGTTTTAAATTATTTTTTTCCCCCTACTCCATCTAATCTGAAGGAGAGTTTGGGGCAAAGAAAGCAAAGGTAATACTAATGCCCCTGGGCCTTCTCGCCTTCTCCTCCCGTAAGCCACTGTGCTTTGCAAAACACATGCTGGGAGTATTTGTTTTTCATGTCTTTCATCACCCAAGTATATGTGAAGATGTCAAGTAAAGACTTTGCTAAACTGAAGATGCTCCTCTGGTCCACTGGTGTTGACCTGAACATCTTTATTCCAAGCAGGCTCAGTGGACATGAGAGAGAACTAGAGGAGGGAGAAAAATCTCATTTGCTTCAGGGCAAGTCTTAACCTGCACTTTTGTTCCAGTGGGCTTTAATAAAAGATGATGGTTCTCACCATACCTGGCTTTTAGCTAGGCCTGAAGAGGGGACTGCTAGATGTCTCCATGCAGATACCTGTTTGCAGAGATTAAGGGTGGCATCCTGGTCTGCCTTCCGCACTGAGGAGACCACAGTTCAAGGTTACTATTTGAGAGGGGAATTTGGGACATGACTCAGGGATTCTGTACATGTCTATCCTCTCCTACCTCTTCTGCCCAGAGCAGCATTCTTGTTTCAGAAGCCTTTGGGAGTAAGTGCTCAGTGAATCCAGAATTGAAATAGTCCAGAAGGGAAGTCCTAAGAGATACATAAGAAGCATGCAATATTTCACAGCTTGCATTCAGAGCAGAGAAGAGGAACACGTGCTAATGTTCAGTCTTACAATCCCCAGCCTCCACTGCAGCACAGGGAGCCCCCAGTCAGGAAAAGGCCAGGAGAAGAGAAAGACTCATTCATGATCAGGAGACGCTAAGACAAAACATCATAATATTGTCTGTAGCTATGCAACACATTTTCAGGTAGGACATTATTTTACTTCATATTCTTTGAATCTCTCTCCCCCTACTTTTTTTTCCAGAAGGCATTAATTTTGCATTAATTCTAAAGCTCTGTGTGGGAGTTCCAATTAAGCAGGTTTCACTGAATGGTGCTGAGATATATTTTAAGCCCTTTATGTGGTTATGCATATTTTTAACTCTTGGAAGAAATTCTGTTTCCATCAAAGTTCTCTGTTGATAAGAGTAGCTCTGTAAATGAAAACCAAAGCAGCTTTTCCAAGGTGGGAGTAATTTGATCATCACAGAGAAGCGGGAAGTATATAGCTTCACAGTGCATTTACATTAGTGCCAGCCTCTCCAATAACATAGACTGCAGCATGGTAGAGCAATATTTATTTTCTGAAAGGAAAAACATGTCTGTAAGCTAACGGTAGAGGCATGACTTTTTGGTGGCTATCTGGTTGCTATAGAATCCAGCTTCTGCTGCAAAACTTTGCTAAGGAATTTGGAGGCCTAGAGTTTAGTCAGCTTTTCTAATGGAAAGAAATACTGTTTCTGTTTAAAAGATTACATAATATGCATCTATCTCCCAGAACTGGGAAATGGCTGCTGAGAAGGCAATGAGACAAAAGTTCTAAGGTGCCACAATTATATTGCAAGTATGACAATACTTTGTGTTCCTCTCAAAGCCGTGACTTCCAAAATTGTTATATAAGCCTAGCTGTCTACTGAGAAAATCATGTTTCTTGCTCTCAGTTTCAGAAAAAAAAAAATGCTAGCACAAAAAAGTTCAAGAACTAGAAGGCGGATAAAAACATGATTAATCACATCATTTCTGAAGGCTTGTAGCGAGCAGAATCCTGAACGTTGCTCCTAAAAGTTGAGTTTGATCCTACAGCCTTCAGCACTGTTACCTATGTAACTGCTGATCACTTAAGCAGCCCCATCCTTGTCATATTCACGTTACCCAGCTTGAAACTGCCTCCTCCATCTCTCAGTTGCAGCAAACTCCAGCTTCTCCACCAGCAGCTTTCCCAGTGCAGTTAGGCATGGTCTGTACATACAAAATCTGTGACACATGAAATTGAAAATGCAAGGAAACAAGATAAAATGTACCTTGATGCAGGGATAAGATGGAGGACCAATCCATGCTTTATATTATATATATGTATATATATATATATATATACATGCTTTTATATATATATGCATGTTTAATCTGTCAGTATGCTTTATTTTTTACTTATGGTACATAAGGTGCCCCATGGTTTGTCATTTTCTGCATCAGAGCCCCAGTTCCATGCAGAACAAGGGACCTTGATAACAGGGTCTTGCCGCCCAGGCAAGATGACAACTCATGAGCACTGTTATTAAGAACGCTTCTTCTGGATAGCACGCAAGGCAAACACAGTGCCAGCTGAAGAGGAGGAGATGAGGGAGACAGAGGCCTCACACCTTTCACCATATGGCTATCACCGCTGTGTTACTGCTGTGCCTTGAGGATTTACTGCTCCCCCTCAGCATACAGTCAATGCTGCAGCTTGATTCTTACAGCTCAGTGGGACAGGATAATGGAAAGTGATAACTATATTCAATAAAAAGAGATGGGGATGGGACCAAGAAGTAAATGAATCATGTATCTCTTTCTCAGCCCAGAGGTTCCAACTGGCGAAATTCTGCGCAGGTTGCTGAGAGCATCAGAGCTCTGGCAGGCTGTACTTACTTTGGCCCAGATGTCAATGTGTCATCCCATATTCCTAAATGGTTTTGTAGCCCCTCTTAAGCTGTGACTTGCAGGTTCAGCAGCACTGGTGGCACCTGAGCACTGTTAAATCTAGATTGGACCTAGTCTATTAGGTCTAGTCATACTTTGGGACTTCCAAATGGGAGGCAAGTGGTCTTCCACTGGCAGAGTGAATAAGGAAGGAAAATACAACCTCTGCAAAGAGCGTAAGAAGCCCTTTGAGGCTTTGGGCAATTGCATTAGATGAACTGCGAGGACCTTTGGACATCATGAAAAGCTGAGGTGAGTGAAAGTCCAAACCCATGGCTGAAGACACCAACAGGGCAGCAGGCAAGTGGAACACAGTTAATGGACACATAGAGAAATGAGATTGAGGGGCCAAAGGGTGAGGCAGGAACTTGCCACTAACAGGAAAATGTAAAAGAATTTGAAAAACATCATTAACATACAACCGCAAAGACAACCTCAGTCATTCTCATTTGCTTAACATTTTGTTTATTGCTCCATCACAGTTGCTGTACTTTTCCAAAAATTAATGGTTGCTAAAAAAAAAAAAGGCATATTTAGGCAGACTGCCAGTGACAAGTTTTGTTTTTTTTTTTTTTGACTAGAAAATTAAAATTTGGAGCTAGCCTGTCTGTAGACAAGCGTTGAAGAAAACATTCCTTATTTTTCCCCCATCCCTTTTTTACCCTGCCCACCTGATGGGCTCTACATTGTGACACCTGCCAGAAAGATGGTAACACACCACAGGGTGGTTATGATCTTTTACTTTTCTGCTCCTTGAAACCTCCTGTAATCACCAGTCCTTCCTGGGAGAGAAACCCGGGCAAAAACAATACAAACGTGAAGAGCCTTGCAAGCTGAAGTGTTATATCAGGAACTATAGAAACATTTGCCTTCCCTGTCGGCTACCCCTAGCCCTGGTTGTACCTATCAAGGTCTGGAGTCTAGGCCTAGAGCAGCACAGCACAGCACAGATAGCTCCAAAGCAGCCAGGTAGTCCCTGCTGTGCCTCCCCCAAGCTCTTTTTTTTTTTTTTTTTTTTTTTTTTTCCCTAAGAAATTAAGCATAATAAGTTTCTGCTCAGTTTGAGCAAAGATCAGCTTCAGAATTCAGACCACTAAGCGACAATGTGTAGAAAACTAAACTTTGTTCCCGGGGAGCCTGTTCTGCCCTGTGTCTCTGCTGTTCCCAAAAGGGCAAGTTCAAAAAACTGGAAAAGCAAAAAACCCAGTGCAGTTTGCTCAGCACCTGGCTCTGGTCGAGACAATGTCTCACCGTAGCCCAGCTCCCCAGTTCGTTCTGCATGAGCTAAAATCCTCCAGAGCACTGCCACCACAACAGGGCCTCGGGCTTTTGGAGGGCTGGAACTCCTGCTTTGACTCCTGCTTTGACGCAAGACTCATCCCCAGACAGAGCTTTTCCTGTCCTCGGGAAAGGCTGGCTTTGCAGGTGCCACACGGGGCCCAGCAACAGCCAGCAGAAAGGGGATTTCCTCGCCCTCTTCTGGGGGTCACCAGGTGAGCGGAAAGCTGAGGTTAACCCGACCAAACCTGTGTCCCAGGGGACGTGACTCAGAGTGAGTCAGCCCCTAAATGACCTCCCTTTCCTGCCTCGGCAGCACTAGGAGCACTCACTATTGACGGCAAGGATGATTAGGTGGTGCAAACAGCGATGGAGAACAACCGCAGCCCACGGCTGCATGCGTGCAGGTAGGTGTCCAGAAATGCTCTACGTCATCTTTCCCACTGACCACACGTAGACCGTCCAGCCAGCAGAGATTTCCAGTGGGGATTGCTCCTCCTGAGAGAGATTTCTCTTCCCCTGTGCAGGATCGGAGGCTTTCCCCTTTCCCACCTGTGAGCTAAGAGAACTACTGGGACAGGCCAGCCACCTACAGAGACCCACTGTTAACCTTCAGCTCATTTGAAAGCAGCTTTTGCTTCCTCCTAGCCAAAGGGGAAAAAATACCCAGACCAGACTCCCAAAGAAATACACAGTCAAATATTGACTTTGCTGTGCTTCCTGGGAAGTTATGAACCCAAGGGAAATTATCAGGCTATGAGAGAGCACAGCAGGCTCAGCTGTAAATCCACATGCACAAGAGATGGTTGTTAGTCAGGAGGGCAGTTTTGGTCGGTTCTTTTTCTTTTCTTTCTTTATTTTTTAGGTTACATTTCTTTCTGCCTCAGCCCACATTTGCAATCAAGCTACCCAATTTCACCTTCTTGTTCAATCAGAAAAAAAAAAAAAAAAAAAAAGCAGCCAGGTCAGTGTCTGTAAGACCACAGAGTAAATTTGTACAAGGAGATTGAGAAACCATTGTAAAGGACAGCTTGAGTTTTCCAGCGGGGCAAGAAGATTTTCCGTGCGGCTGCTGCTGTTGTGCATTGCAGACTCTTTTCCTTCAGAAAGGTGGTAGTTTAGATTGGAATTAGACATAAGGTACCTGCCAAGTTCAACATGCCTCCGAGACAAGCACGCCTCTGTCCGCGAGAGGCCCTGCACTGCTGAGGCTACGCAAAGGCCAGCTCAGCTATGGAAAACAGCGAGGGGATGACTTGGCTGCATGAAAATGCAACTGCCTCTGGTAATGCAGACATAAACTTTTCAAGGAAGGGTTGCTGGAAGGGCAGAGAGAAATGTGAAATACAGGCCTGACTGTTTGTTTTATTTTTTTTTTTTTAAGAGTTCACTTCTAGTTCTCCTGCATTAGGCACAGACATACTTCTGTGCACTCTCTGCCCTGTCTCAGAAATCCTTATCCTGGACACAGTTCTGGGACTCGCAGGTTTCGGATCCTTCCACATGTCCTACACTCAGACCCTGTCTCGCTCTGTCCTTGTCCCCAAGAGGCTGTGTCTGCAGCATCAGGAGAAAGAGAAAGGCTGGGCCACACATGCCACTCTGCAGCTCTCCGGGATTTCTGAAGTGCCTCTTCTGGAGAAAAATTAAAGCACCCTTGGCAAATGTTGGGGCATGATTCTGGCCCGTAAGATTTCGTAAATCTCCTGGGCTAATTTAAGCTGAATTAGATGTATCCCACCAGAGCAAGATAGATTAGGGGGAATTTGGGGAGCAATCTTTAGGAGACTAGATAAATCAGCATCAGTCTTTTCCTTGAAAATTAAATAGGAAGAGACAAAGCCCCTTGACCTGCCCAGACTGCCATATCAGAATGACCTATATTAGATATTTTCTTCTCACCTTCTCCTAGGTAGACTACTGCCCTGTTTCACAGGAGTAATCCAAGGACACCTCACAGTACTGGTACTACAGCATGAGAGGTGCCTATGGACCACTCGTGTGCCACTCTTGCTATTTCATTCTGCTTTTCCTGCTGATGACAACACATACGGAAGAAGGAAAAGAACAACTTGCTCCCTTTTTCCATTCTTGTTTCTGTTTCTCATGTAGGTATGGCCACAGTTTGCCCCTTCAGTCTTTAAAACTGGCAACTAGTATAGACCTTCTATGCTCACATAAGAACTAGATTTATGATTAAGGTTACATAAGCAGTAACCTGATTATGCATAAGTCTATTACACTGTCCTCATTATATACTCCAATTAGCTAGCTCCACCAAGGAAGTCTGTGAGCAAAAGGGATCCAAAACACTCCACCCAGAAACCATTTTTAAAAGCAGCCTATGCAGTCACATGACACAGGGCGCTCCAAAACATACAATTGCAAGAGAGAAAGCAGAAAACCATGGGACATGACCTACACATATTTTTGCAAGTCCTTCACATTTTTAAGCATCTAAGAACATCATCACAAGGTCCTGATTAACCAACATGAATCTAAAAGCCTCCTACGTGCCAGGAAAGGAAGAAGCTGAATGGAGGTCTTTTCCAGACTTGAATATGAACTCTGAATTCTCACACAGTGGAGAGTTGGGGAAAAAGACACCTGTTGCCAATGCTAAATCTGCTGGAAGGAGCAGTTTTAGAAAGACAGTGACAGCTTTGCCTCCTCTTCTCCCCCCCTAGCACTCTCTCCCATGGCTCAGACCAAAATCCTTCAGTGTTTCTACATGTGAAGATCACTGCTCCCACGTAGGTTCCCTCACCAGATCCCAGTGGCTTTTCCTGGGGCTACACAGGGGACAGTTTTTGGCCAGAAGGGACAGTGATGTTGGGAAGGCACTGGAAGGGTCAATATATATGGGAATATTCATGCAAAATGCAGCTGCGGCTGTGCCCATTGGACGGTATAATGATATCAGCTATAGAAATGTAAAGAAATGCAGAAGTGATGGCTGTATGTCCAGAATGTTCAGCTGCGCAAGGACATTCTGGTGCAGCGTTCTGTCTTTGGAAAAGTCTGGCTCACAGAAACTAAGACTTCCCATGGAAATGAATCAGCTTCTACAAAAATTTCCAGGAAAGACTCGTCTTGCTCATTCTCTTTCTGCACATGGCTTTGCCTGCAAAAGCCCCAGACTGTCAGTGTGGTTTGGATGCTGCCTTGCCCAGCTCCAAGCAGGAATGTGAACCTGTGTCTCTCACCTCCCAGTTGAGTCCCCTAGGTGCCAGGTAGGCTTGTCCTCAGTTATGTGAGGTTATGCCTCCTTCTCTTCCTTCCCCTTTGTCTTCCTTTCTATGAAAAAGTACTCAGAAAGGCTCAGTTTTATTCCATTCCATTGCATTCCCTTCTAAATTCCATTCCTTCCATTTGGCATGCGTTTTTAGAAACATCCTTAGCAATCAGATACACTTCTGTGAGACTGCACAAAAAGTCCCCTCCTTTGAGGAAAGTACCCTGTGCCAACTACAACAAAATGAGACACATCCCTGCTTATGTTACTCCATCCTCAGAAACATATTCATGCACACATCGCAAGGCTGAGCATCATTTCCCTCCCGGTAACAGGAGGGTATTCTGTGGCACCAGAGAAACCCATGTGATTTTCCTTATTTTCTCTGCCTCTACAGCTCTTTCTGAGACTACCTCTGCTAGCAGATGCAATTGAATTATTCACTGCAATAGTTATCATTAATCCAGCCTGTTTGCTGAGCCAGCCCTGATGGATGAATATATTTGTCATTCATAAGTACTTGCCAAAATAGCCTGGGTGAGCCATTTAGCCCTGGGCAATTCATAGTAGCTATTTGTATCCCTTTCCATTAAAACTCACCTCTTACTTAATGGCTAGTACAAGCCCTTTGTACTACCCTGCTTGGGTACTGGTTTGAATGTCTTTGGGCAGGGCATATTCGCCTGACCCCTTTCTGCAGTCAACCTGCAGTGCCAGAATGGCAGAATGCAGAACTGGTTCCCAGGTGAAGATCTTTATCTCCCCAGCTTGAAGTTATTTTCCCCTAAGACTATTACTTTTTTATTTTATTTTATTTTATTTTATTTTATTTTATTTTATTTTATTTTATTTTATTTTATTTTATTTTATTTTATTTTATTTTATTTTTGGTCATAGCTTTTCCTGGCTACACACACCAATTACATATATTTTCTATTTGCTTCTTCAAAAGTGCACGTGCTTAGGGGTGGAGAAAATGTATTAATTGCCAAAGACTATAATTTCTCCAAGTGTTACAGAAACTTGTATGGTTATAGTCACAGAGAGCAAAGGTAATGCAAACATTAAGGTGGCCACAGGAGATGGAACTGAGCAGCCTCCTTACATAATCCTGGTGTATATTTAACACTGATGGCAATAGACTACATCACCTGTTTGAAAATACAATCCATGCAGTGTTGAAGCCTAGTCTGCTGGGGAGCTGTTTCTGGTGATAGTTGCCTGCGCAGTCCTGGCACTCCTACAAATTCCATATAAATACACACTATATTTTTTGATTATTTCTATTTCCTAAACTCTGGGGAAAAAGTACAACATCCTCAGTTGACAGAATCTTCTACAGTTACTCTATGGGTAAAAGCTATTTTCTAACAATGCAATTTATGCTTAGTATATGATTATTTAACTACATATATGTATTACAATTTGTGGGGGTAAATGTGAATCCTGATAAATGAAAAAAATGCCATCTGGTAATCAGTCAACTTTGATAAAAATATTAAAATTAAACCTAGAAAGTGGCAAAACTGAGGCCATACCAATTCCTATAAATGTAAATAAAGTTCAGCTGTTGACATTAGTGGTGTTTGAAAGGAATATTCTTGTGTCAGAGAGCACTAACTTCATTCCTTCAGGTTGCACAATGATGAGCATCCAAATCTACAGTTACTGTTACACATAGTATCATGGAAGAGACAAACTGTTTGAAATTTATTCCAAATTTAGACTGCTCGAGTCAAAGTGGATTAAATCAAAAGTGGATTTGCCCTATAAACTGCCAATAATCAGATAATTGGTTTTTTGTTTGCTTGTTTGCAAGAAATAAGCTTCAACATCGGGACATTTCAATAGCATAAGGCCAGTGCCATACCATATTCTGGAGGAATTAAGTAGATTGGCATTAAGCGCATACCATCCCCGCTTGCACACATAGATCTCCTCATAGCATCTTTTTTCCATTCGACCCTTTCATCGCCCTCTGTGGATGATGCAGCCTTTCTCTGAGGAGCTGCTTCAACTGTCCTCAGATGAAGGAGATCCTATATGCCGTGTTGTGACTAACACACAGGCAGGTACTCCAGACCAGCTGACCTACAGAGAGCTTGCACTAATTCATTTTCCATCTGTACCTTGATAGTTCAATACCTTTTATTTGCCTAGCCAGAGAGGACTCTGCTTTCACTGCATCTCAGTCAGGGCCATAGCACAAACAGCAAAGACATAATGTGTCAAGACACCAACTTTCAGAAGTTCTGCCTGTAAATCTTTCAGCCTCTATAATGACTTTTTGCAAACAGGTGATAAAATGCAATTGCTCCCCCTATTTTAAGTGAGAGTGGAATAGGATAAGAATCCCAGAGAAGAAATATATTGTTCCATAGCTCGATGTATTCATAGTTTTAGACTTACATGTTGCATTAAATGAGTTACTATCAATCAAGTAGGAAATGTTTTAGGTTTGTGAAGTGTGCTGTGCCCTAGACAAGCGAAGGATGTACTGCAGAGCCCTTCATCATGAGGACAGGGACACTGCTGCAGGAAATGGTTGTTTCCAAAGATAAAACTTCATGGATCAAAACTCAACCTAAGAAATAACAGTAAAATTATATTTACACTCTTAAATGGACCTGGAATAGCTCCCAGAAACACACCATTAGCAAAAGTATTTCAGGAAGTCTCTACTTGCTGGACTACATGGTTGCTCTCCGCTTTGATCTCTTCCCCACTGTGTGGGCAGCAATCCCATTGACACAAGTGATAGTTCTGCCCAGGTAGAATTAAGACTTCTGTCATGTGGAAGCTTTCATAACCGAAGACAAACTTTTCTAACTTTACAACAAGATCTTTTTTTTTTTTTTTTTTTGGATAAACAGCCCAGACTTGAAATCTCTAGTTGTTAAAATTCTGTGGCTAAGGCTCATATTGGCCACATCAATATTACTATTTAACTGTACCAGCCTTAGGCACACAATCTCCACAGACTTTTACTTGCAGCTTGGATCTTAACCCCAGCAGAGAATATATTTCTGAGGTGAATCAGCTCCCTTTCTTGCCTTCTCCCAGAAGCAGAAATTAGTCTAAGAGCAAGGCGAACACACCAGGGCAGTAGAAGGTGCAGCATAAACAAGATCACCCTTCCCTGAACTTTTTTTTTTTTTTTTTTTAAACAAATCCCAAAGATTCATCTTGGGACTCCCTACAAGCTCAGAATCTGCTTCTGCAGGAGAATTATGAAGAAGTAAACTAGGTGTTGAAATGCAAAGAGCCTCTTTGAAATCAGAATTGTCCACAGAGGATAGAACAATTGGGACCAGACCACCACAGACTTTTGTCCGGTTACAGTTGCAAAATGCTAAGCAGGTACTGCCAGAAGAAACAAAAAAAGGAATATGATGCCCCCTTCTACAGACACAGCTTTGTAAGTGTGATTCAAAAGAAGCTAATGAACTGAAACCAGAAATGGAAAGCAAAACACAAGTACAGACAACCTGCAAGAACACAAATCCATATAGTCAATTGCTTTCGAACCTAAAACTTACGGTCAGCTTGTGCCTAAAACTTATGAATTTGGAGTGAACGATCTATGTCTTGATCCAGTTTCCTGCACAGCTGCACGCAGTGGGGTTGGCACAACCGAGAAGATGCGGAAATGAGCAGCCTGAGACAAAAGGAAATAGGGAAAAAGCTTTGCTGGCTTTGCCACTGAGGGAAATACCCCACGCCACCACAGCCCGAGGCTCCCCGCGTCAGTTCTCTGCCAGACTGCCGCACACAGAGTGACCCCACCGCCGCCCCAGCACGATGCCTCGTGCCACGTGCTGCGGCTGCCCCGAGATCTCCCGGTGGGCGCGCGAAGGGGCGCGGGAAGAGACCACGGCCACCGCAGGCAGCAGCTGCGCGGGGAGCGGGCGCCTCTCCATGCCCACAGCTGCTGCAGTTGCGTCTACGTAGAAATTGCTGGAAAGTGCCAGTTTTCATTACGGGAAGCACTGAATGCTTGTCTGGTGGTAACCACGTTTCATCACAACCTACACAAACTGGATTTCAGATGGCAGCCTGGAGATTAAATGAAACCCTATTAGCCTGCGTCTGTTTTTGAATAAGGTTTTAACCATCCTCTCATTTTCACACCTAAGCATTTTTCATGCAAATCCCCCCCGCTCCACCCACTGTTTAAAACATGTAGGAAGCCAAGATTGGAAAAAAATAGAAATACTTAAAGAATATAGAAAAAAAAAGTGTGGAATTGTAATGGCACCTGCTTTTCTAAAGCAATCACACCTTAGCATGAGAGTGTGGCCTTGTTTAAGGGTATGGGCAGATAACTGCACTGTCATAAACTGCTATTCCGTCAGCCAGGATATGGTATCAGTGCACATGGTCACCTTGGAATAAGAATTATTGGAAGGGAATTATTCTCACAGGAACAAAATTCGCCTTGCTCCCTGCTCCCTCTGCCTGCTTCATGGCAGTGATCTGCAACGAGCTGCAAAAATGGGAGGGAGGAGGGCAAAGGAAGGGAACCGAATGCTTAAGCACTTGGTTACATATTACAAAAGGCTTTACATGTAAAATAGGTTCAAGAACACCATAAGGAGGAGAAAGAATTGGGAATAGCAGATTCATGATTATTGGTTTGGGTCTAGCATGGATTCATGTTAAGACCAGAACACATGGAGGAAAACCTTGAGAAAGAAAAGAAAAAAAGAGCTCAAACGAGATGCTTGTGTACCCAGTAGTTTTAAGTCTTGTAAAGAATTATGATTAACCTGAATGACAGCGTTCAGAACTCCAGGAGAGCTCAGTGAAGCAAATCACACTGAACTAAAATTAGCAGTGTATAATTCAGCTGTCTTCTTGGCATCCACATACGATGCTTCCCTGGCCCCAGACCCATCACATCACTCAGTTTTCCCAGTCCCATCAGCTCCTTGCTTTCAGAAGCACTGCCGAGTGAAATGCTGCTGTTCATGCACAGCCTGCACCTGCCTGGAGGCAGCAAACCAAATTGCCAAAGATGCCTTTTTTTTTCCCAGTATTTTATCCGATGTTTATGTGTTGATTGCTTTCCAGACTGCTGGAGTTCAAGATTGGAAGTGGAGGCTGCTTGTCAATAAAAAGATGGAAAAAGACATAAGATAATAGGGCTAAATCACATGTCCAGAAATATGCTGTAATCCCACATGGATTATTTCCATCCATGTCCACTCAAAATAGACATGATCTGTATCCTGAGAACAACTGGGATGGGTTTGCCATGGCCCACATACTGTAGGGGCAGTAAGCCATGACTTAAGGTGCGCTTCTAGGAGGACTTGGTGTGCAGAATCAGTGTGAAAATACAGTGCAGTCACTCTGCCCTAGATCCCATGCGCTCCATACATCTGGGTGTTAATGGTGGCCTATCAAGTGGAAAAAAAGGCACAATTTATGAAGAGAGTCAAAGAGTGGCTCTGACTGCCACTACAGCCACATCCTTCATCACTCCATCTCCACACCCATTTTAAGCTCTGTGAACTCCTTCTCCTGCTCCTGTCCCTCACCAAGGGATTTGCTGGACTCCAGAGCTCCTCCAGCATGTCTTCCCTTCCCTCCTGCTCCAGGCCCACCACCTTATTTTATGCATCTCTCCATCTCCTCCAGGCAGTTCAGGGATTACCAGCAGCACTGACCTTTCTTGCTCACCTTCTCCCAGCTGGACACAGGCAGTGGCACACGAGGCTCTTCTCAGCCCGCGCCTGGGCTTTGGGCAGCGAATTTCCGTGGCTGCCCTGATGCTCAGCGGTGCCAGGTGAACATGGACTCCCAAGAGAACGTCCTGCCCCGAGCCTTTAAATCTCACTACAGAGCATGAGCATGAACCACATTTCATCAGGACCCCCAAACTAGGCATTTTTTATGGTGTGATAAATACGATCCCCAGAATCTTGTAGACCAGACATATTACTATAAGGTAAAGAAGGAGGAGGAGAATGCTTTTGCTTGGAGCACGTAAACATTGGTTAAGAAACGGGCATACATAAAAGGCAGCTTGTGACATGGGCATTTAGGCAGCTGCTGCCGCATTTAGGCTTCCTAACAATTTTCATTATAAACAAATTGTGCAGGTTTCTTGAAATGCTTCAGGATGAGTGTGATTTGCAGGAGATCTTACAATTCAGCAGGTAGAGCCCTCAGGCTAAAGCCGCGCAAACTTTCCTTAGCCTTGTGAACTGCTATCCCGATTTTGCTAATGTATATAAAGCATTAAAAATTAATAAGCACTTCACTCCCTCATTCCTTTCTCCTGTTCCTTTTTCCTCTCCCTGCTCCCCCCAACCCCAACATGCCTCAGAAACCTTTTATTGCTGAGACAAAACACCCCACAGCCAACTAATATTCATTCTAGTGGCACTGGGATCGTGCACTGTTTGAGCATGCAACAATACCTAACTTTTGACCGACAGATTTCACAACTTCAGGAACCCTCTTTTTATTATTATTTGCATGCTTAGTATGTTAATGCACTCCTACACACACCAGCCTATTTTTTGCCACCCCCCCCCCGGTTTGTGGAGGATCACGGGTAGCAGTGAAGCCACGGGGTGGCCCAGGCTGAGCCCCAAGCTCTGGGAAGGGACGGATAACCCATGCAAAGCAGAACACTACACCCAGCAGCTGAGTCACAGGGGTTGCTACAGGGGCAGCTATTTCCATTGTTTTGTTCCTGTGTGGTTTCTAGAAACTCTGGGAAAAGGTTGCACCATCAAAAATGTAGCAGCTCGCAGAAAGCCCATGCATGCCTTTTACTGTAGAGTTGTCTCGGGCTGGAGTTTCATCCGGGGCAGGGACTCCCCAGGGCTTTTTCCTGATACCAGTGCCTGCCTTTCCAAACTAGTGATTTGGGCTAGTTACCCTTCCACTGAGCAGCAAAGATTTTCTCCCTCTCAATGCACCTATTTAAGCAAGCAACGAAGAAATGAGCTTTTCCATCTGCTCTGCTCTGCATGCTTAAAGAGCAGATAGCACTGGCCAGAAACGCTTCACCTGACAAAATTGGACACACTAGTCACGGATCAGGCTCAGGCAGATTGCAGCCTCCCAGGTTTGTTTGAAGCTACACAGATCTGTGTTTATTTTTGACTCCACTTAGGGAAGGACTGCAAGCAGTTGGTTGCAGATGTCCTCTCCAGTAGCCATGGCCCACACAAGGCACATGGCAGTGTTAGTTTCCCATCCGGTTAAGCATAAATCTTATAATCAGGAGAAGGATTTGCAAAGGCCCCTGGTGGCTTTCACCGCCTAGGGACAGGAGACAGATAAGCCATGACTCAAAGTTTTGTACAGACCGTTTCAGCTTTTCCTTTCTGGGCCACACAGACCTTTGCCTGAGGCATTGCTACTTCAAAAAAAAAAAAAAAAAAAAAAAAAAAAAAAAAAAAAAAAAAAAAAAAANAGGATAAAAGAAAAGGAAAGGAAAGAAAAACAACCTAGGCTGCTCTACAGATTTGTTGGCAAGATACGGATCTTACTTATACTTAATTTTGTCTGAGTACTCATTAGGTGAACTTATGCACATGTATGTTTTTATTTACAGCGACTGGCACACCCATGTCTGGCTGGCTTCATAGCCTTTGTTCCCGCAACCTGGCAAGGCTTTCTGAAAACAGGATCCCACGTTAAAACCCATTACTCCATTTGCAAATAATGAAGCTTAATTTTGTTTTCTGTAGGCATTCAGAGGAGTACATCTCGAGGGTTTGGAAGTTCGCAGTTCATGAACGCGAGAGAGGTGTGAACACAGATAAAGCGAGCATGTTTTTAAGTCAGAGCAAACACTCACAGAAAGTGCATCACTTTCCTCCAGTCTAGCAACCTGAGAGCACACAGGGCTGCGCTTTTTACTCTCGAGCAGAGCAACACCCAGCCATGCAAGCGTAGATGAAGGCACACATACCTGGAATCTGTGATCTGAAATATTAGTCACAAATGATTTTGGAGATTTTTGGCCTTCGCAAGCAAAACTCTTTTTGAACAGACCTCTTTTATATTCACAACTGCTTGGCAAACTCAGCAGGCACACAAATTTCAGCCTCCTGATTGCTTGCAAACTGTGTTCCTGTGCTATTATTAGTTCTGCAGCAGAGTGGTGGACTCCAAGAATGAGGAGTTTTTCTCCAGGTTAGGTAGACAGCCCTGCCTTGATTAGCGATTCTTCCTGCAGAGTGCTGGTGGAAAGTACGTATCCACGATTTCCTCCACTTAGAGAGTACCGGTTAACGGGTCTGTGGTAAACTCCTAGATGTACAGGAGCAACTGTCCTTGTTGTGATAGATGCTTATGATATTTTGGGCTGATGAATTATTTATTTGCTGGAAAAAAAATGCAGTTTCAGGGTGGCCAAAGCTATTTGTAAATTCAGGCCGCACCACTCTACGTGGAGTATTTGAACATTTAGCAAGCCAGAGACAAGCAGACTGAGGGCAAACTGTTCCAGTTGCTGCTGATTGAGGTGAAAAGGTTACCGCTCGCAAGCACTCATCACTGTCCCAGCCTTTCCCCATGCTAACGGTGGTTATCATGCTCCCTGGTTTACTTAGCTTAAAGAGTTTGTCTGATTGCCTCCTAACTCAAATCTGTAAGCACTCTAGGTTTAATAGTACTAAAAAATAAACCTAAGAGCATACTACTGCTAACAATATTTTTGAAGAGTACCCAAACTCTTCATCATCATGCTGTTACACAGATGGTGTGAAGCAGTTACGGTAGAAACTGATGACAAGGATGTGGGAAGAAAGTTATGACAAGCAGCTGGGGTTGGCGAGGAGAGAATTGGTAACCTGGATCAACAGCTGGAGTAGGTCATCAAAGTCAACACCTGGAACAGGGATTCAGAGGTCAAGTGCATGGAAGATAAATACTCCAGGTTTTACTAAATACATAGAAACTGCATTTAAGTCAGGAAATCCCTGGAGATAAGAAGGCTGAGTGAGCACTTGAGATATGCATACATGCCACGTTTGAACAGTTCCTCAGGCACCAACATCGGGCCACTGCTGAAGGCAGGTACAAGGCTGCATCTGGCTCAGTCTGGCCATTCTTCTGTTTGTCACCTGGCTAGACCGTCACAGCGGGCAGGCAATGTGCCTGAGGTGTTCAGATCTCTGCTCTGATTCCAGATAGGAAAGCCTGGTGAATAGATCATTCATTTGGGTAGTAAAGATGACCTGGACTCTGGCAAGCAGAGAGGAAAGATGGTGTTGGTCACTGAGTGTAAACAGCTAAAGATGCAACTATTGTATGGTCAGGCAGTACTTTAGATAAAGGTGAGACCAAGAAGCAAAAACCGGATCACTGTGACAACAGGTGATGCCACGGTATGAGAAAGATAAGCAGATTGCAGGTCTAGTTTCTGCATCTCTCACCAAGGGTAGAGATGTCCAAGTAAAAAAGCAGTATTTGTTAATACACTTTTCCAATGAAATTCTTCACTAGGCCTTCAAACTTTTGAAACAGCTTTACAAAAGTAATATTACCTGCACTTTTTAAGGTCAAAAATTACCGTTATTATTTTCTAACAAAGGCTGTAGAAGCGAGTGGGATAAGTGACAGGATCTAGATTTGATCTGTAACACTAATAGTGACTTCTAAAGGAGGCAGTCCACACCAGACAACAGAATCAAATATATTTTAGCACCAGTTTAAGTGGGCACAACAAGAATAACCATCAGTCTTCGTTATGTTCTGAAGCTCTCCAGAGCATGTAAATGACAACACTTTCATGTCACTGGAGCAGCTAGTCAGAACAGTGCTGGGACAGATTCTTTCCTTTCAGCAGTGAGTTTGGCTCATGCACAAGCTCCCCGCAGGGCAATCACAAGGGCTTTCTCTGGACATGCGAACAGAACTAACACATGACCTCTCAAAAACACTGCAGTGACCTGTATCGTTTGTGTTTATACTATTGGCCCCTGCAGGACAAAACTGAGACTAGTGAAATGTATGTTGTGGGTCATACATTACAAGCGAACAACGTGTGTTCTCCTGTGGCCTGGCAGAATCAGGTTTTCAGAGTACCAAGGGCATGTTCAATCCTTGAAGTTATATTGAGCTTCTGTTTGGGACTACTGAAACATTGAATTTGCCTAGCGCAGATGTTAGGGCATGGAGGTGAGGTGAAAGGTTTGGTAGAAAGTTAGTATAAGTCTCCACATAACTAAGGTTAGTCTCCATATATGTTCAAGTCCTAGCACTTTTTGAAAGTGGCTTTTGAAAAGCATTTGGGAGTTGCACAAACATCAAGGGAGCTGCAACCTGCACGGGGCTACTGGAACCCAGACACTACACTGAGATATGAACTGGATGAAACCTGTGCTTTAGGCTCTGGTCCTCAGAGCAAATTACTGAACCAGCCTTTCCAGGGTGTCTTTACTGCACTGGCTATTGCTCTGCAATGACATTAAGAATGCCTATCTTAATAAAAAACAGGGGTAACCCCACAATTATTCTCATGATTTCTGTAGTTGGACTGCATGTGTCCTCCTATAGCAACTGCTGTCTGCCATTCCTTTTGGTTTTTGCTTAGCAATTGAACCCACAGGCAAATTAACAAGCACTAGCAAAACAGAGGAGATATTTACTCAGTGCCACTCAAAACAAACAAACAAACAATCAAACAAATAAAAGCTCCCCTGAATTGCAGACAGGAGATTTTTTCCTGATGTTACATGCTGAGAATTTGAAAGCTTCTTTTCTCCAAATCTGATTTTCCTTTGCTAATGGAGGCCAATGCAAGGCATAATCTTAATCCTGACCCTCTTTCGCTTGCATCGTGTCTGACAGGGTGGAAGCCCACAGGATAAAAGCTACAGAGTCCACGCTCTCTCAGCTGCCGCAAGGGGTGGGCAACATCACTCTCTTTCTTCCTAGGAGAACTGCCTCAGGTGGTTCACCGCACTGGTGGCAAGAGATGCTGCAAGCAAGCACCTTCTGCAGCAGTATTAATGGTGAACCTTGCACATGGGAATCCTGGCTCATTTACTGCTTGTTAACACCTGCCCCTCGTTTAGTAAGAATTCATTAATCTGTACGGTAGCTTTTCCAGCCAGAAACCCTAACAACTGCAGATAAATTAAGCCTGAACTGGAACTGGACCAAGAACATTTGAGTAATCCCTCCAGCCTAAGCAAGATCCTCCAAGGAAGGAAATCTCAGCAAGAGCCTAGAAAAAGATTATAAAATAAAATGAGTTCAGGCACAGTAGTCATGTGCTGGTGGGATGGCCCAGCAGAAATAAGAACACATTAGAGGCAGTGCAGCCTATTGCCAGTACGGACTGTACACAAGACAGAACATAAGGAAATCTCAGCTGGGACCAGCACTCATTTATAAAGAGAAAAATTGCATCCTTCAGGACAGAGGGTATTTGGTGGCTCTACCCTGTAGCATCTTCTCCTATTGCCTTTCTCCAAGTACCTCTGAGAGAAGTGGGAAAGGAAAGCTAATGAATACCTTGTTAAAAAAAAAAAAAAGGCACTTCTAGGTTAAGCTGCAGTATTCCTGTATTTCCTTCTCAGCACAGAAATGCTAACACCATGCCCCCTTTCTCAGGGGAAAAAAATACAGAAAGAAGATGGAGTGCCATAGTTCAGAGGTACATCCTGAAATTGGAGAGCCCAGGCACCCTTGTAAAGGTGTTTTTCACAGCCTGAAAACATAGGACAGGTGTCTGACCAAGGATGTAGAGAGTTTTACCATGTACCAGTGCCAGGATCCTACTGGTGCTATTTCCAAGGTTCAGACATGCTGTTTCTGCTGCACAATAATTCTACTCCGGAGGTCAGAAATTTCATCTTTCCCATACAACTCTACTGAGATGCCTGTCCTGCTGCTCGGTTCAGGATATTTCCATATAGAGGAGAGCACCTTGCTGAGGACAAGATCTGGACAAGACTCTGCTTCCCCCAAAGGTATCAATGACTCTCAGAAGGCAACACCCTTTCAAGGCGGGTTTGACACAAATTTCACAGGAATCCAGAGCAGCAGACACACATCCCAGTCCGAGGCAGTGCTTAAATAGGGCTAGTGGGTTGCCAGCAAAACAAACTGTGCACTCCTTAGTAGGGGCACTGCCTTGAGGATCAGTGAGATTCAGTACAAGAAGGAGCATCATCATAGAAATCTGAGAGCAGACAAACAGGACTTGTATCACAACGAAGTGGGCTAAGATAAGGACTGCCAAGCTTTTATGAGAAATTGGGATTTAATTAAGTGATTGAACAAAGAAATTGAAAGGCTCCTTTACCTCCTGCAAGGGTCGAATGGATCTGAGCAATACTTGGCTTGGCTGCATTACAGGCTGTTATTAAATTTTGAATAACTTGGAAGCATTCAAGGTACTTCATAATTTTATTGACATTTATGATTTGTTAATCTTGAAAGTTTATCTTGAAAGTTAATCTTGAAAACACAAACACGGCACTGATCTGCCTCTCACCAGAGAGAATTAGGAATCAGAGTCTATGACTTTTTAACACAGCAGATTAAGCTCTTCTTTGCCATAGGCCAGCTTGTATCTGGCTCTCTTGCTGATACAAGACAGAAACCTTATACTTCTGCAGAATCCAGTGGGAATGAGGCAACTCAGAAATATGCATTTTTCAATGCTTAATAAGAAATGCCATACCTTCAAAATCATCTTATTCTATATTTATCTTGAAGACTGTGACTCTGGCCTTGCTTCTGAACAGAGATGTGCCACATCTTTCCCTTTGCTCAGGCTATAATCCTTTCTCACCTACATCTCACTGGAATGAGTGGAGTCACGGCTGCATAGGCAGTCACAGGTAGGTGAAAAAGTGTATTTCAGCAGCAAAGCTCATGTATCCTGCTTTTGTTAGACCTCCAGCTGCAAGGGGGAACCAGAAACATCATAAGCTCGTTCCTGGCCACCCTAGGACATACGCAAAGTTACAGCTGACCCAATGTGTGTTTGAGTGTCTTTCCCTAATCATTTTTGCACAAGCGTTTTTGAAGTATGTCTGATTATAAAAACACCAATTCTCTGTTACTTTTTTTTAAGAGGTCCATAAGATTTACAATATTACACATCAGAAATTGGTTGATCTCTCCGTCATACATTGGGGCTTCTCTCCCGCAGCCAAGAAACCCACAGAAACAAATATAAAAAATTCTAAATACATGTGATATATAGTGTCCTGTTTGAACCAGTATCCAATTCTTATGTTCAAATGCTCGGATCTGCTCAGGTAAGAGGATAGATGTTGAGAGTAGTTGTGTGCATTAAAATAGAAGGATAATGTGGTAAGTCTGAAGTAATTAGGGTCAGATTCTGTTCTCACTTACAGGCATGCAATTCACATCAACTAAACAAGATGTCATACCCTTAGAACACACATTGGTCCTTAACTCCAACACCATGAAATTGGCACTGACACGTCAAAGGCATTACAGTAGCAGAAACCTTGACCCTTGGTCTTTGCTACCAAATGTATATTTGTACAGCACAACGTTGCACTCATTAGTTAGTGAAAGAAGAGCACTTTGAAGGTGAAAGGTGCTATTATTATTGCCATATATTTGCTCAATGTGGCTCACATACTGCAGCCACGTGTGTCAAATCTAAAGTACTACCGCAAACACTTTGTCTCCGAGCAGGCAGCTCCCATGTGTTCCTGTTGTTCTGCATTTGTCCGTGGTTTCGAGATTATTTTCTGAAGATGCATGTGGCAGCTCTGCAAACATGGTGGAGGCAGGGCCATAGAGCAAGCTGTCCCGCACCCTGCATGTCCTGAACACCTCCTGCCCTCTGCAGCTACTCCGTACCCTCTGCATTCATCCTGTCCCACCGTCCACCTGCCCGAGAGTGTTTCCTCTCTCCAGGCTGGCCATTGCTCCCGGCTGTAGTGTAGTCCTTAGGAAGGGTCAGAGGCCAACTCAAACGTCAGATGTTTGCTCAAGAGCTGTGCTGGCGCTGCAGAGCTTAAAGGGATGTAGCCAGATGGGAGCTGGAAATAACCTAGAGAATAGCAAAGCCCAAGGGGATTTTTCAGTTGATTTTAGGGAACTTTCAATCAGGCCCTGACTGAAGCTAAATTTGCATGTTTGATATCGAATTCTATTCCAGTTGCAGAGAGGAGGGTTGGGTAGGAAAAGGCAAAGATAGCAAAAAAATACGTTGTCTCTCATATTTCCTCCTCTGTACAGCTTCTGCTGTTTCATGAACTAGTGTATGCAGAGGGTGACTGAGAAGGGCCAAATCACTACATTAAGCAAGAATTTGCAGTGCTGCGCTGGGCAAAGTCTGCCCTTTGTGAGATGGTATTTCTGATCTGCAGGCACACAAAGCCCTCGTAATTGATGGAGTCATTATTTGCTGCAGATGGCAGAGAGACATGACAGGTACCGCAGGACACATAATAAGCTGGAATGAGCAGTGATGTTAATCCAATACCATCAAAGATTGGGTTCATTGCGGAATGCCATTAGAGTCCACAGAAGCAGTCCTGTTATTGCTAGGGAACATGTTTCATCTAAACGCACGCATCGTTCGGTACAGAGATCAGTCCACAGCCATACATTTGCTATCTCCTCCTCTGCTGCCGGCTGCTGTAGCCACACTGTCTCCATCCCAGCTTACCCCAGCCAAGAACCTGGCCTGGCTACCGGATTTTATTTCTCTACCTAAACTATCTCTGAGGATGAGGAGCCTGGTAGCAACCTTAAATAGCATATGTAAAAATCCACTTCTCTTTCAGTCCAGCTTCTGAGCTGCAGGTGCTACGTAACTCAGGGGCTAAAAGTTTCAGCTCTCAGCCCTCTTCTATTTATCATGACTCCCAGACGTGGTATTGCTGAATGACCCAGTCTGGTTCTTCCTCCCTTCCGCGTCATGCCAGGTAAGGAGAATATGTCTAGACAGAAAGCAAGGCTGAGGCTAGGGAAAATTTCTCCTCCAACAATTTTTCCTCCTTGCCAGCTTTCAGCACTGGAATGACATCTAGGGATTTACAGACAGGTTGCCCAGTCCAAACAGACACCTTACTCAGGTGCTCGTGTGGGGTGCTCATGAGAGACAGCTGCCAAAAAGGTGCGGTGTGGGAGGACGTGCTTAGTCAGAGCTTTGCGAAGCACGTTCCTGAATGTTTATTACATTCAAATTTGACTTAGTACAGTTTATGACCAATAAGTTGGGTACAGGCATTCTTACAGAAAGATATGCACAGGAAGTGAAGATGAACTGCAGGTGACTTCAGTGGAAATTGTCACCCAGTGACTTGAGCATTTAGCTTGTTGTTTATTTTTTGCACATAAATTTTGCACTGTAGTCTCTCTGTACCTTACTGCTTTAGGAATAATTGGATTACTCCATGTGAACAAAGCAGGAGAATAAACCAACTACAACTTTTAACTACCACTGTGAGGGAAGCTACAAGACATGGCAAAGGGCAAGTGTGAAGCTATACAGAACTCCATTAGTTGACTGTTTATTAAGAAACTATATAAGTACAGCTTAATAGCCCTGTCATCCAAAAAGTCAGTAGGAGAGGCCTCTTTCTGGTAAACAAATATGCCACAACACAATAAGCAGCATTCCAAATATTGTAAAACAAAATGGCATTTATTTTACTACACACCCAGAGTATAATGCCTTTTCCTCTTCTTTTTGAAAACAGAGACTGCTAAATTTCAATGACTGTAATTGTCCTCCCGTCTTAGTTGTGTGGCTTTTCTGTTCATTTGTTCTTCCCAAGGAAAATCTATTCTACAAGGGATTAAGGGATGGCTATTTGTATTATGGAAGTACCAGCCACACCTTGATATTCAGATATCAGATCCCTCTTTCAGCTACAAACTGAAACTCCATCTTGTTACATGCAAATAATATATTCATGCTTCTGAAAACTGAAAACTCTTTGAGTAGGGATTGAATTTTTGGATTTACTAGAATATTCACCAACTGTTTTGGGTTTGAAATAAACACTGGACATTTACAACATTTAGTACTTCTGTCAATCTCTGTTCCACATTCCCATACAGTTAAAAATGAATTTCCTGTGCCCTGTGCCTGTGTTCAAAGACATTTGAAGCCATGAGCTTGTAACTAAGCCAAGTTGGTAAGGATATATTTAAGTGTTATGATTATATAGACTACTGATATGGTCAGGTCAACAACTGGGTAATTTCCACAACTGCCTGATAGTTTGTGCACCAATATTTGAAAAACTACCACTTGCAATGCTGCCTCAGCAGCGGTGGATGATAACATAGTATGTCAGAGGAGAAGCCCTGGTCACAGCCAAAGGGCAGTCCCTCATGAGTTACTAGGTCCACCTGGTTTTACCAATGAATAATAAAGGCACCCAGTCTAAATCAGCAGTCTAAACTTCCTCTAGGAGCACATGATGTTTCTGAGAGGCAAGTCATCCCTTCTTGCTTACCTTAGGACAGACACCTCCAGAGGCAATTGGTCTAGTAGATCTCCACTAAGCACAGAATTACTCAGGACAACTAAACAGAAGGCTTCGCTTTAATCTGTCTTAAGTTAGACAAGATGTGTTTAGGATTGCCACCAATATCACAGGAACTTTCGCGGCGCCAGCACCTCGTTGTCATCCCCACAAATCAACCAAACATCAGAGTCCTCTTTCACCATAAGCCTCAGCAATTTTGCACTGAGGACAAACCCCACCTCCTGTGGATTCTTTCCCTCGCCCCTCCACGGCAGCATGACCAAGATTCCCCTTCCCAACAGCTCCCAGGGGTAGGTTTTCCTACGACATCTGGATGGAAGTCACCGTAAGCCCAACACCATACCCTCCGCAGGTGGTTTCTGGTTCCTCCCCGCAACCAGTGGCACTTCTACAAAAAGATATTTTTAAAGGCAGATGCCTGAAGTGCTGTGCAGAGGCTCTATTTATCATTAAAACCTTTAGGCATTGTAAGTTTAGACATAAAAATTGCCAAGGCAGAGTGAGTCTCAGCAGAAAGTGGAGTTATAAGAAGAGCAGCAACACTGGGAACTTCAATCCACATTTCATTGTTTCAAGTTTCACAAAAGGAGGATTTTTCTTTTTTTTTTCTTTTTTTTTTCTTTTTTTTTTGTATGTTGCAATATTCATTTTCAACTTTAAAAGTATTTAATCCCTTTCAACACTTCTTTCAGATGCGGCATTTTTCATTTAAAAAGCACCCCCATCAAAAAGCAAAAAGACTAGGCACCCCAAAATAAATGCTTTTGGCTGAGGTGAAACAAAGCATTACAGGTCAAACCAAAATGTTTTGTTTGTGTGCATGTCTGGTTTTTTTTTTTATTTGTTTTTTTCTTTTCTTTTTCTTTTCCAGTGAGCCTAATGAAACTTTTAGGTTTTGTTTCAAACACCAGCTCTGTCCCGTTCATCTGCTGCACAGACAAACCCTTAATATTGGAAGCTCTGTTTGCACAGATCTATTTCCACAAGCAGAAAGAAGTTTAGTGCTTCCAGCTTCTCTGTCTTTATCACAAGCAAGGTGGTTTTAGCCCTCAAAGGACACAAAAATCGCAAAAGTTTCTGATTGTCCAGCTGATGAAAGAGCAGCCAGTTGTAACTGCTAAGGGAGATGGGGGGAGCTGGGAGCAGATTTGGGATAGGACACATGCCAAAGGAAATAGTGGGTATTTCCATGAGCAGTGGAAAGTATCAAATCCAGTCAAACTAAGTTTATGGCTGCTTTGCATCACCAGAAACACAACACAAGGGCAGATAGTACAAGGACTGCTGGCTTGGGCCTCCTGCTCTGCTGCATGAGTTCTTGGAACTTGGATCAACCAGCAACAGTGACTTATTCCTTCTTTCCCAGGGAGCTTGCCTAGCACTGGGGGAATGAGCTGAAAAGGGACTTTCCAGGGGCCTCTTTGGCTGCCACTGTCTTGAAACTGCTGTCTGCTTCCTTTCTCCATCCACCCCATGCACACACATAATGTTGATGCCAGCCTATTCTGGTTTGGTGTTTTTTTTTTCCCCTCCCAATTCTCAGGCACCACATCCATGGGAAGGAGGAGGGGGATTTAACTACATTTCTTAAAAAAAAAAAAAAAAAAAGTTAAGCTTATCTTTCCGCCTGCATATGGAGAGCCATGAGTCCTGGATGACTGAGCTGGTGTGAGATGGTTTCCAGGCAACTTCTGCAAGCCGTGCTGGAAAAGCGGCACAAATTAAAACTCAAAACAAAGCCCAAGAAGCCAGACAAAACAAGTAGCAGCAACTCCACACAAAACCAGCTTGGTCGGACACGCAAAGTTCACGCAAGGTCTTTTGTGGGATTAATATTGCTTTACTCAAGGAGAGAAAAGCTGCCGCCATCGCTCAGTATGTTTATGCAGCCGACATGCCTAACTCCGGCGCGAGGAGAGGCCGACCGTGCTGCATCAGCGTGATGCTGTTGCCTGATAGCTGAAATGCCACAGCCCAAGTGTTCCAGGAATACCAGCCTGAGCACTTCCAGCAAGGGCTGGGAAAATTTAAGGGGTGAGGAGAAGGGTGTGATTAACTCCATCTCTTTTCCCTTTCCAAAAGAGTTTTGCTTTGTATTTATCAATTCATTACACACTTTCTGAAGTTCTTACGCTTCTTGGTAGATCTTGGACAAGAAGGAGCATTCCTGAAAGCTGCCTCCATTTCTTGCTTTTCTCTTCAACACAGAGGAGGATGCCCCGTCAGTTTAGGTTATTCTGCAGGATTAGGAATGGGTGGTTTCAGAATTAAGGTGAAGTAAAACTATTCTCCCTAATTTTTTCTTCTAACATCTTCACCAGTCTATAGTATTAGAAAAGTCTTGGACAAAATGAAACCTGACTCATGTGAATCCAGAGTCAAGCTATTCTTCCAGGGACGGAGTAGAATTTAGCCCTCAGTGCAAGTGAAAATTAATGGCTTCACAACTGAAAATTAATGGTTTCACACTCTACACTCTCAACTTTGTTTCTGAGCCAGCAATAGCAAGGGGTATTGGATATAACATTTACAACCATCCTTTAAGTTGTGGATGTGCAAAAAGTGCAGCCCAGGGATTTTAATTATCAGAGTCACATTCTGATCCTATACTCACCAGTGTGAAAGAAGAGCAATCACCAAAGTCAATTGACTTGATCTGAGATGAAGGAATCTGCATTACCAAAATAAAGTTGCTAGCAGATACTTTAAAAGCCAGAATCACCATCTTTTTTCTTTCTTTTTTTTCAAGTCCGTGGTCATTTTGCAAGAAGTGGGATACAAAACCTTCTAACCCTGTCTCCAAACCTGTTCAACCGATATATTTTTGGTTCTGTTTGTTTGCTAGTTTGTTTTTCCCCTTAAAGGTTACATGGCAATATTTCTTTGAACCTTTCTCCAAGAAAGCAGATTATGAGGTGAGACACTTAACAAATTTCATTATTAATGTGAATTCAGAGCACAACAAAATCATGGTTAGAAAACAAAATATCTAAGCCTAACTCAGTCTATTCTCCCAGCTCTAAAGAAATCATCAGCCAGCAAGGTTCCTGGGCCAGCTTCCAAAGCCAAGTTACAGAAGGACCTGTTACTGCCTTTAGCAGTGGTTTATTTCCTCTGCTCAAGAGCTCAAAGTAGCACCCCAGGTATTTTAAATCATTCCTTGCCTACCCAGCTTCTCACAATTTTTGATCCTTCACAGCCAGAACCAGTGTCTGACAGATGGCCAGTGATTTAGCAGTCCAGGCCTGATCATGTTGGCTTTCATCTGGGAATTTGGTTGGTTTGGATCAGTATTTCATGCCAGTGTCACCCTTGGCTCCATCATTTTTTTGCCAGAAGGATAAACCTTCCCATCCTAAACATCCTGTCCAACAAGAACCTGTTGCCTGTTTCCATGATTGCTGCTGTGGGTGGAGTTGTTAGACCCAGAATTTTAAGCCCAAATTTAATCACACTAGCACTTCATTCCCATGTATTCAGCTTTGATTTCTGGTAGCCAGTCTTTAACACTGCTGAGTGTCCGTGCATAGACTCATTCTTGCAATCCATCCCAAAATATCTCTGCTGCTTTCTGCATAGTCCCTGTGACACACACAGCCCTCTAAGACCCTGGTAGCCTCTGCTTGGGCAGAGGGAAGCTGAGGTAAGTACTGAGACTGGCCTCATTTTTCCTGCAGTCTTGCCATGTGTTCCTGAACTGACAGCTCTGCTTCTTTCACTAAATAACCTCTCCTGCTGTCATTTCTGTAAAGCTATCTGCTGGGCTTACATTTTTCCAAGCAGACACAAAGGGGCCTGTATAATAAAATAAGGAGGAAAAATTAGCAACGAGGCCATGCTGTGACACTGGTTATGCTGAGTATTAATAGCAGAGGCAATGACAGCGTAATTCAGTGACACATACTCTTTGCAGTCAGGCTGCAGCCATCCCAGATGGACAAATCTCTGCAACTGTACAGCACTGAGAAGCAGCTCATGGCATTGAGACTTTTGTACCTGTCTTTTATAAAAGGATCCTGTTACTTTTCGCCAACTCCATCGTCCGGAAGACATGCCAAGGACTGTTTAGGGGACATCTTGGATTAGTCAGAGATGTTGCATCTGAACAGTAATCTCTCCTTTTGGGAATTTGAGTTATTGCCTCAAGAAGACTTGCAAGCAGGCCTTGAAAATCCAGGAAAAACAAGCCTGGGAACTTGATGCTTGTTATTGTACTTCTAACCTAGAATGCTGAAGGACACTAAGTAGGCATCATATTGTTATCATTATCAGAGAGTGAGAATGCAAATAGTACCCAATATCTCTCACATATGAGAGAAGAAAATACTGTCCTGAGTTGCCTTTCAGGACTTCACTGGTTTTCAAGAACACTGGCTCAGTGACAGATGAGAATTTGGCTGGAGAGCTGATGGGGCTACAGTTCTCCCTAACTGTACTCTTCCTCCAATGTTCAGCTTGAAGCAGGGTAGAAGTTCCTAATCACCGGTGAGGAGGGCAGTCATATGGTTAATCAGGTCTCTTCTTCACCTCCCAGCTGCTCACACCCATGCTAGCACAAGGATAATTCTGGCATGTGGTAATATTGGAAGAGGCTCTTCCAGACATTCAAGGGGAAGATTTGCATTCTGCAAAATTTGTGTTCTCCCTCAAAGTGTAGATGACTTAGATCTATGTCCTGTGGTACCTGCATCTCAATAGTCTGCCGAGGAAAGAGATCTTAGTTTAGCTCTCCCATGCAGGAAAATATACAGGTATATATGAACAAATGTCTAAGCAGTGGTTAGGTGTGTTTCATAAACTCTTCTAAGGTGTTAGGAATTTGAAAGTCCTGTGAAATGCCTATTCCATATCCTCTAATGAACTATCCAGAAGTTCGTGAATTCTGTTCCATTAGGCAGCCATCTAACCCAAAGGCACTATGATGCTGCATGGATCTTGTCTTTTTTTTTCATAAAAAAGGATGATTGATGTTTAATTATTAAGGTTTATCAGACCCCCCATCAAATTTCAGCTTCATCTGTTATTATATCAACAAGTACAATTCTCACAGTGCAGATAAGAAACTGCCATGTAGGAGGATATCAGAGTAAGCACCTGCCTAAAGTCTTTATTGGATGCAGTGAGCAGTTAGAAACAGAGCAGCTGTATTTGCTCATGCCTTTTAGAGGACTACTGCAGATTCATTTTTTATATTTTTTTTTTTCCTGGATATTTTTGGCTCATCTCTTTTAGAGACCTGAGAATATTGCTAGGTACATATATATCCATTTCCTGAACCCAAATCTACAGGCGGTGACAGCTTGCTCTGCATATTGGTGTATGTGTTGTGTGCATGTATGTGGGTAGTAAAAAAATATGATCATGTTATACACACACACAGACACATAAAATATTCTGCTGATGGCTCAACCTAAAACCTTAAATCAAAACATCAGAGGTATCAGAATCACAAATCAGTTCTGTGGGCTCACTTCACACATAATTTTGGTATAATTCTACAATGCCTTACCTTGGGGATTGTTCTTGATAGCATTTTCCTAAAGGGAATTCATGAGTAAACTACAGCAGACAAGGGCTTGATTAGCTTCTGGAATCTGGTGCCAAATATTCAATAGAATCTGAATCAAAATAGCAAGGGAGAAAAGATGAAGACATTTTTTTCCTCATGCTTGCTACTATGACTTACGGGTAGGATACTCAGGGCTGTTGTCACAGCACAAGCACCTCAACACAAAGTACAAGTTAAACAAAACAGAGGGATGGGAATAGCTGCCCACTTAGCTATCTAATCAGCAGAATAAATGCACAGCTGTGGTAAGAAGTACACTGTGTAAGCCCACAGAGTCCAGCACACTCTGCCACCCCAGCAAACAGCCAAGCTTTCCTGTGTATAAAGCATCTTGTTCCACAGGTAGCGTGTAGCAATTACATTTTGCATATTAATTACTTAATTTTCCTGTCCTGAATCCATTTAATTCAGCCATTTGCTCCAATTTCATTGTTCAAGCCTTAGTAAGCAACTGTACTCCTTTCCTTTTGGGGCTGTGAAGGTTAGCAGCAAGTCTCCGCCGTTTAGTGAACACATCAGGCCAGGAAGTCTAGTCAGGTGGGTATTTCAGCACCGCTGTGTGTAATGGGAAATAAAGATGTGCAGAAGTTCATGCAAAACATCACTGCTCAATGTTTTGATAAACTAAACCTCAAAAGTTCTGCAAAATGCTCCTAGGCACATTGAAGATGCACAGCCATCCTAGCACCTAAGGGAGAGGTTGAGCTGTTCAGTCTAATTTTCTGAGGTAGCTGGAATGTAAGCTAGAGGAAAATTCCCATAATATAAGTAATGTTCGATTAGGTATCTTTCTGAACAGTCACTTCAAACCAACACAACAATCCCAGGTTTTTAGAGAAAAGAGTAGAGGCAGAGATTCTTTAAATGCTTCATTTCCTACTCTTACACATGGATCATTCTGGTATAATTTCCATTGTGATCAACTGAATTACTTCAGATTTACAGCACTGAGGGCAAATTTTGATCTCCTCCATAAGGAGGGGCCAGTAAGGCCTTTTTGATCCAATAACATAAGGTGCATTAACACTTTGTTATTAGTAGTATTTTAAAACCATCTGAACATCTAAAACAAGATGAGAACTCCATGGAGCTGGACACGAAGTCAAACTCATGGTTCCTTCTTGTCTTATAATCTATTGGTTCTCTCTAACCAAATGTCCATGTTCCTATTTGCACTGGGGCCTCCTTTACACATCTTTGGCACTTAAGATATCTTCAAGGGAATTACGCTCTGCTCAGGCTAACGAATCAATTTCTATTTTCAGTCACGGTGATAAACATAAATGTAAAACTTAAGCTCACTTTTCTGACGTCCCAGGGTACCTCAATATACGAATTCTTACCCAACAAATTTTCACACGAGTTGAAAATCTCAAATGGGTTCCTCGCTTTTCGCTTTTTCTTTCTGAGTTCTGCAGTTAATTCTTTGTATGAAAACAATGCACCAAAAGGCACATCAGCATCATTGGAAATGTCGACACCTTGTCCAAACCGATCTTGCACGCGGTCATTTCGAAAGGGCCAAAGCAGCACACCAGCACTGCCCGTCTCCAGCCTGGCTCTGCCCTTGGCATTGCTTAGTCAGGCACTGCCACATCAGACTAGGCAATAACGGGCACACAAGCGTGATGGCTTGGGTTAGGGCACAAAAGACAATGATAAGCAAAGGCTAAAAACCTTCCATAATGTGGGCTTCTGTGTTTAGCATCTGCCAAATTATGCTGTTTTTTTTTTCTAACAGCTTTTTGCAAAAGGCTCTTACTGCAAATAACATGAGAACTTTATTCCTAAAAGGCTTTTAATAAGCCAGTTTCGGTAGCACAATAGACCACCTCAGGGAGGGAAATCATTTGCTTTATTGTTTCTGTCCCCTGCTTCTCCCTCGCTGCTCTGGATGCTGACACTCCACGAGCACATAGGAGGAGCGCCAGCATCTTACACACAGTAGGGCTGATGTCGGGCTTTCTGAGACATAGTCACTGTTATTTTCCCCTACAAGATGTCTATATGTTTTAAGATTTAAGAAAAGAGAGTTTGATCTCTACTGATGACTCAGTAGGAAAAAACGTAACGCAGAAAGGACAGAAATTCACCCAAAAACTAGCTGGGAGTAATAGACACTGTCTGCTGGTATCTGTGCAAAGTTTTGCTGTTTATCTAGCAGGAATGGCCATTGTTTAAAACTCCTGTGTTTTAAAATAGTGACTTGTGTTGCTTACTGTATTTCTCTGTTTGCTACTCGTGGTGTTGGAGGGAGGGTCGAGCAATTGAGCACTTTTCCCGGCACTGTGGTATTGGTCAAACATGTAATAAGTAAAAGGCGGTTCTTAGAAAGCAGCCAGGGTGGAGGGAAGGGAAGGAGAGTGCATTACAGGGGTATTTAAGAAATTAAGGCCTGGATTTATAGGCTTGTACACAATATAAAAATGTACACGAAGTATCTATGGGAGTTGTAAATCAGTGTCCATCACTGGAAAGTAGCAGGCACTACTTGAACCGCCCCCTGGGAGCATTCGTCCTTCTCCATCGATCACCAAGGAGTCCCCAGGAGTGCTCCCTTAGGGGACGCCCCTCAGCTGAATGCCCGAGGCTAGGCGTTAGGCACAGAGCCCATGCTTATCAAGCTTGAGTTGAGACAAAAACTCTATGCAGTGGCCTTGCTATCACAATGATGTTTGGGCAGGTGTCGATGGCCATGCGGATGTGGAGCTTCCCTGTCCAACTTCCTCATATTCTGCAATGTGGGCTTCAGTTATACACAGAAGACAGGAGGAGGTCACCTGCAAAGAGGGTAATGGGGCTGTGGTGACTGGAAAACACTGAGACAAAGCCAGCCAGTACAAGACCTCTTTACAGACCTGATATAACACCCCTTTTATGGCATGTCATATGGATCTACCCATATATTCTGTTGTGGAGAAGACTAAGTTTATCAAGAGCCCCTGTGAACTGCAGAGACTGGGCTTGTCGACACCTGTCCTTCCAAACCTCTGCTCCCACTGTGCTGTTTTTCAAGTAGATTTAAAATTCCCTTTCAAGTAATTGGCTATTTCCCTTTCCTCCTTCCTCCAGGTTAGGTTAAAAGGGGCAGCAGGTCCTTTTCCTTATCGATTTGTTTACCTGACCTTTTAGATACATGCAGAGAAGATCAGCAAAGAGGCACTGGAAAATGAAAAGAACAAAAGCACAGTGCTTGCTCTCGTTTAAAGTAGTAAGGCAAACATGGCGCTTAGTGTTGAATAAAAAATAAACTCTCCGCTGAGGAAATGAAACAAGATGCCCTTACAGAGAAGGGGCTGTGAAGGGTACTACATTGTACTGGAATACCAATGGAGCAGGATATGAAAATGGAGAGTCAGTCTTCAAAGAGCAGTCATGATCTCCAAAGTTTTCTCTTTCTTTTTTTTTTCTCCCCAAGTAATGTGATTTAAGTAGATAAATCCTATTTCCAAATAAAAGGAAATCAGCTAGATTATTTTTAAACCTAGATATTTACACACTGATCTTAAACTGGTTCCCCACCATGGTGCACTGTGTGTGGTACTGTTGTATCTACTGTGGTTTTGGTTAGACATAAAACAGATGTCTTGATCACTAAAGCTCCCCTGGTATTTTCTCGTGAGTCCACCATGGTGGCTTGACCAAATTCTAAACTGGGCAATAACATTTTTTCTTTACTTAATTCCCCCTATGCATTCAATGAGATTTGATATTCATCTCCCCTCCCATTCCTTGTAACACTGCTCTGCCTTGCTATTTTCCACACTAACAGCAGATGCAGTTCAGCAGCAAATGAACTGCTTGCTACAAAGACTTTACCAATGGTGCAGGCACATGGACAGGATTAATTAACTGCTTATTCAGAGCTTTTATATCCTAAGATTAAAGACAGTATAATCATAATAAAAACAGATTACTACATTATCAGTATCAGTTATTAAAATCCACTGTAAATCGATATAAATTTCCTACTCAACAATTTCAGAACTATATTCCAATCGTACCCGTACTGGGACCCACACAAAAATTAGCCCAGACTAACTTTTACAGGGAGTAAAGTATATCTCATTAAAGCTCTGTATAACCTTCTCTTTCATAATTATGCTGAAACAGATGAGGACCATTTTAGTTCTGAAGAGTGGACTCCATCCTTTTATGTGGCACTACTAACCCCCTTTCGATTCACACTTCTGGTTAGGTCAGATTGTTCTGGTTAGTTCAGATGAAGCGTTCTTTGGTGGGTTTGCATAAGCAAATCCAGAGTCTGAAGCATCTGCATCCCATTGCAGGTACTCATTGGCAGCTTTTGTAATCTCAGTAACTCTGGGCGTTTATGTGGTCGGGCATGGGCAATGGATCCTTCAAAGCCTCAAACATGTGAGATTCAAATCTGGGCACCAGAGAAGTGAGGGAACTGCAGAGGAGATTCCTAGAATCAGTCACTTGAGATGTGACTCCATGATGGCTTCATATCACACTGCAGATGCAGAGCCCCTCAGGGTGGTCAGCCGGCCAGGAACAGATGGGCTTCTGGTCCTCCCGCACCAACCTTTCTCAGACTTTGGCCATCACCAGTGCGTGAGTGCAAGAGGGATTCACCTTGCACGAGGGCAAGAAGCCCACAAACGGGAAGCTGAAGCAGAGTTGTACCCTGAAAAACAGAGAAGACAATGGTTCAAAACAATGAAAACAATCCTCTTGTGCCCTGAGGCTCTAAAAATCTCTGAGAGTGACATTCTTTTAAAGGAGTAATCAAATATAAAGTTTTTTTTTATCCCTGAAACATGTGCAAGAGTGATACACAGGGCTGAATGCATCTGTTGAGAGAATTCCTTTCCTGCTTTCCAGCTCACACAAGGGTAAGGTGCTCTGGATAGTGCAGCTCCTGTAGCTGAATGTAGAAGATGTGTGCTAAAGAAAGAAAACAGCATTACTTCTGCGTGCACTTAAATCTGGGCTGCCACCAGGAATTCACTTAAGACAGAGGTGGTCCTGAGGCTACATGATGTAGAGTTGGAGGCCTGTGGCCAGCAGTGTTCTGCAGGGGTCAGTACCGGGCCCAGTGCTGTTATTCATCAGTGATTTGGACGAGGGGACAGAGGGCACCCAGGGCAAGTTTGCTGGTGATATCAAACTGAGTAGAGTGGCCGACACTCCAGAGGGCTGTGCTGCCATTCAGAGGGACCTAGACAGGTTGGAGAATTGGGCAGGGAGGAACCTCATGAGGTTCAACAAGGACAAGTGCAGGGTCCTGCACCTGGGGAGGAATAACCCCAGGCACCAGTACAGACTGGGGGTTGACCTGCTGGACAGCAGCTCCGTGGAGAGGGATTTGGGAGTCCTGGTGGACAACAAGTTGCCCATGAGGCAGCAATGTGCCCTCGTGGCCAAGAAGGCCAATGGGATCCTGGCCTGCCTGAGGAGGAGTGAAACCAGCAGGGCGAGAGAGGTGACCCTGCCCCTCTGCTCAGCTCCGGTGAGGCCGCACTTGGAGTACTGGGTGCAGTGATGCGGTCCCCAGCACAAGAGGGACATGGAGCTTCTAGAGAGGGTCCAGCGCAGAGTGACAAAGATAATTAAGGGACTGGAGCATCTATCATATGAGGAAAGACTGAGCTGGGCCTGTTCAGCCTAGAGAAGAGAAGACTGAGAGGAGATCTGATCAATATGTTCAAATACCTGAGGGGAGAATGTAGGGAGGATGGGGCCAAGCTCTTCTCCATAGTAGCCAGTGACAGGACAAGGGGTACAAGTTGAAACACAGGAAGTTCCATCGTGAACTTCCACATGAGGAAGACCTTCTTTCCTGTGAGGCCTGAGAGCCCTGGCACAGGCTGCCCAGAGAGGCTGTGCAGGCTCCTTCTCTGGAGCTTTTCAAAACCCACCTGGCTGCCACCCTGTGCCCCGTGCTCTGGGTGTCCCTGCTGGAGCAGGGAGGTTGGACTAGATGATCTCTAGAGGTCCCTTCCAACCTCAACCATTCTGTGATTATGTGTTTTGAAGGTAGATCTATTCATTGCTAACCCAACCTTTACAATACATTAGCTTTCTCTGCATAAGCCATGGGAGGTGTTTAGAAGATGTACACAAGCAAGTTCATGAGACACGCTCAGAAATGAGGACACAACATATTGCTCAAAGAGCTAGAGGTATATACGTCAGTATAAGGTGCTCTCATCTCAGTGTCATCTCCTTTGCAGTTCCTCTGCATTTCTTGTGTCTTCTTCCTTTCTTCACCTGCATTATTCCCTATTGCTCATCTGCCTTCACCTCACAGTTTTCTCTCTCCCTTTCCTGCCTAGAGCTGGAAGCCGCTCTTCCTCCCCAGATCTGAGTGTCCTGCCTATACAGCAGCAGCACTTCACAAGCTCTGCAGCTCTCCCCAGTACAACCTGAACACCTTCAGACATGCAGGCTTAGGTGCATCACCAGCTACATTTTTTACATTACCCATTATTTTCATTACTGATCTAGTCACCCTAAAAGCTCTACTTTTTTTTTCTCCTAAAACAAATAAAAGACCCTGCAGGGTGATTCATCCCATCTTTACCTTCTGGAGCGGCCTCATGCTTACTGCCTGTGGGTAATATGGCCCAGATCATGCACCTGAATCAGACCCCTCAGATTTCCCTTTATCCAAGGGCAGCCAGGATGAATCCAGACTTCATATCTTACCAACCTGATATACTGTTCGTAGTAGGCTTAGAGCTGATGATTTTTTTTTCCAACTCAGATTGGCAAAAAGCAAGATAAACAAGATAAATATGATCCCATGAAAGAAAAAAATAATAATAAAAATATTCCTTCCTCAGTATAGGAAACTTTTTTTTTCCTTTTAATCTGAAATCACTGAAGCTGTGTGCATGCACTCTGTGCTGGGTTCACTTCTCTAACTATGCACAAACTTAAAGCTGCTCTCAACTGCACAAACAATCTAGAGATTCATAATCTGTGAATTTTTGAGGACAGGGAACAATAACCGTACATTGCTGCACATGTATTATTCAAGATCCTAAAGCCACCCAGTTAGCAAGACAACAAAAGAACCACCATTTTGCAATAAAAATCATTTTAATTGAAATACAAAAGTCACATGTGCCTCTCCCCTTAGTCTTAAGGACATCAGTAAAACTAACTTCATTTTGAGAGTCATTGCTATTAAAAAAGACAGAGACTCCAAAGCTGTATAATTTGCCTTTTATGGATTCTCTGACCTCCTTGTCACTCCAAATGTTAATCTAGATATCATTAGAGAAGGGGCAAGCACCATAAAGGTCTCATTCTGCCAACTCGGTCCATCTCTACGACACCACTCTGCAAAACTGGTGCTGGGAGAGAAACACTTTAGTTTGTTATCTGTTTCCTCCCTTAGCATAAGGAATAGTTCAACAGCTAGAGCAACTCCTTTTTTTTTTTTTTTTTTTTTTTTTTTTTGATTTAGAGGTGAGTGTGCTGTTTTCAGGATAAACTTGGGCATCAGGCTTGATATTTGCATGGGGACAGCCCCTTCTTTGTTTCTTTTTTTTTTGAACAAATCACTGCAAGCAATTTCGCACTATCCATGTCTGTAGTTTTGCACAATTCAAGGTTTAAGTCCCTAAGTGACTAAAACTGTGGGTACAAACAGTTCCAAACACACATATTTATGAGGCCAAAGCTTGTGAGCTCAAAAAGAGGCTCAGATGCAGCCAGCTTCTGGCTAACCGTTGTGTCCCTCGATGTACAAGAGCATATGCTATATGCTTCACCTTCCACTTGCTTTCTCTTAAGAGTAACCTGCTACTATTAATAGTCTGCTACTGCCAGGATTCAGCATGACACATTAAAGCAAAAGAATTTGCTTCTTTTTTAAAAAAAAAAAAAGACAACTACACCTTATCCTGCCTGGCTTCCCTGGGCTGCTTGCTGTGTTGCACTCTACTTATACAAGGGCAAATTCTGTATCCTTGCCCGTTGGGTTAAAATGCTGTGCAACGAGCAGGTCAGGGAGAAATGAAATGCCGATTCTCTATACTAGGACACTTGTAGGAGATACAGAGCTCCCCTGTGATCTTGCAAGAGCATACTAATTTTGCACGTAGCGCAAATGAATATTCGGTATGGCTGCAGAGCTGCTTCAAGGCAGCCATCATGTCTGGGAAACTGCTCTCCTGATGCAAGGAAAGAGATATTCCTCGCAGAAGTGAGCTCTGACTTCTTGTCTGGACAACTTAACACAGCAATCTCCTCAGCGACACCAAAAGCAAGCTGCTTGAAGCTGGTTCCAGATTTGCATAGTGCTGGCCCTTGAGTTGTTTCACGTACCACAAGCAATTCCAAGCCACGGATATTTCCAGTGAAGCATGAAATGGATATGTTGGGAACACTGCTCTCTCCTTCCTTTAGTCTTTAGTGCCCTAAGAAAAATCACATCTGCTTTAGCAACTGTGAAAGTTTCAGATGTATTTTTCTTCCTGAAGTGATCTGGACTTGGCTACTAAAGATAATAGTAGCCAAGGCAAACACCTGGGGTTGGTCTGTGGCAGCTTCACTCTAAACGCCCATTTAACAGATAACAACGGATTTGGTTCAGTACACTCCAAGGAGGGCAATGGGGGCAGCAGCTTGAATCCACAGCATGGATGCTTCTCTGGGTCACAGCACAAGAGGATCTCACAAATCAGACTGAATACTAAACTGAGGATAAAAAAAAAAAAAGGCAAATTTTCGAATGTGGGTTCAATGCATGTCAGTGAAAAAATATACTTGTAGAAAATCTGGGCCTGGATCAGATTTCCAGTGATGTTACACCAACAATTCGTTTAGCTCCTGGGACTAAAGTTCCTTTGCAGAGAACAGGAAGCGCTGCCAGGGAAGCCCAGCGTACTGAGACAGCCACAAAGAACCGACACCGATAGCTCCATTCAGTGGCAATCTGGAAATGTTTCTCATAACTCTTCTTCCATATGTTGTCATTTCTGTATTATTAATTTGTGGAATATCATCCATTATGCTGCTAATGCTTAAATGTCATATGTGAGAGATTAAGAGGTGTTTTGCCCATACTTAAAGGACAGCACACTCTGCTCTCTTCAGCACTAACGTATGAATTCCACATGGAAAACTCCTCAAAGACAGACATCTCAGCGGGACATGTCCTTCAGTAGCCCCTTGCCAGGGCCACCCCAATGGCAGCACAAGGTTTTCTCTTTTTCTCAACAATAACCGTACTTAAAAAAGAATATTTTGGCTAAGGCCTGCATAAGGCCCCAGTGAAAAAGGCCATGAAGAAAAGACCATTTCCAAGCCACCAAAACTTCCTCTCACTGCCCCATTAAAGACTCACTCTGGAGAAAACTCTAGGCTACCCCTTTCTTCCAAACCTAACCCTAAGCCTTCTTTCAGAAAAAGAGGAGGAGGCTGGAGAAGAGGATCCCCATCTCCAGTCCAGATTCAGAATTTCTAACAGAACAGGTCCCTTGGCAGTGCAAAGGGGCTCCACTCCAATGCAGCCCCTTGAACACTCAGACTCACTCCAAAGGTGTCTCTACGCTTGTTCTTTCTCACCATCCTAACTGCAGCCCCTAAATATATTTTCCAGGCATCGTTAGGAGTAGGACCCCCATTTCAGACTCAGAGGAATGGCACCTTTTGTCTTACTGTCTCTCGCAAAGCTAACCCTAAACATATTTTCCAGACAACTCTAGGACTAGGGCCCTCATCTCTGGCCTGCAGGGGAACGTCTCACAGGACAGACCTTTCAGCAGTGCATAGATCTCTTTGGCACCTCCTTTCCAGACCTTCCCCAACAGCACCTATAGGCCTTTTCTTTCCTTCAACCCTGATCCTAATCCTAGCACTAAACATATTTTCCAGGTATCACTAGGATTAGGATGCCTATCTCTGGTCCACACAAGAAAAGTGTCACAAGGCACATCTCATGGGAGTATGGACTTCCTTCTGGCAGCCCCTTTTCAGACCCACTCAAACAGCACCTCTAGACTTACACTTTCTTCCAGTCATACCCTGGATGTATTTTGTAGACCATGCTAGGACTACGACCTCCATCTTCAGTCCAGATGGGATATGCCTCATAGAACAGATCTTTCAGAAGTGCACAACTCCCTTTGGCATCCCCTCTCCGGACCCGCTCCAACAGAACCACTAGGCTTGCTCTTCCTCCCAGCCCCAACTCCAGTTTTTTTACAGACTGATGATAGGTCTAAGAACCTATCTCTGACTTTCATAAAAAAACATTTCACAGGACAGGTCTTTTGGCAGGACACAACTTCCTGCATTAGCCCTTCCAGACCCACTGCAGTGCCACCTTTAGGATTTCTCTTTCTTGCAACTCTGACACTAATGCATATTTTCTGGCTGATACTGAGACAGTATCAAGCTGGTTCTTACTCTTTCAACACTTTCAGGAATGTAGAGGGTCAACATGATGCACACAAATCATCCTAACTGCACTTCAGTCACGTTTTAAAGATGTGCGTGATGCGTAGGCTTCTTGTACAAAAGTGATTTCCACTCTTTCTGAAATCTCCAGCTAGTGAACCACAGTCTGGTCTGTCCTGAGTTCCTGGTAGCGTTTTAATTCAGGTCTCCAAAATGCTCAGCAAGTTTATGCTTGCTTGGACCCTTTTTCACTTTGTTTTTTAAAGGGTGAAAGTTTGGTGCTTTACTCTTTTTTTCTTCTTTGGTAATAATGGACTGTTCCTGAATAGCTAATTAGAGCATTGATTTCCCCCCACTGCAATGAGGACTGAATAAAAGTACTTTAGTAACGCTCTCAGACTTTTGCTGTTGCTCTCAGACTAATGCTCAGACTAGTGTTTTGTTGTTGTCCTGTACTGGAAGATACTTTTTAGTTCTCTTCTGCAAAATAAATATATATCGTTTGCTGTTTGTTGGCCTCTGGTCAAAGGAAATAGCAAATTTCAAAGGTCAAAGGAATAAGCACAATAAATTTAAGAGATGGGAGGAGAGAGCACTTCTAGATATGAAAGCCTAGACACTAGTAATTTTAAAACCTTCCTCCACTTCTCTCAGCCCTTCCCAAATTCATCTGCCTTTTGCCTTCCAGAATACCATCAATCCTGGAGTCAAGGAAAAGCCAGATGAACGACAGCAGACAAACTATGGATTCTGCAAACGGTCCAAGTTCAATCCGATCCATTTCAGATCACTTGGGAGGAAAAAAAAAATACTCGTATATTTTTAGGCATACATGAATTTAAGAGACCACACACATACTCCAGAACTTTGAAGCGATACTGTGGGCTTCAAAGGACATTTTCTGGTCATAAGAGTTTATGGAGCTGTTTTGGAGGCCTCTTTGAAGAAATGAAGCAAAGCCAAATGGCTCTGGCTTGAGGAAAAGGGCCATCCAATGAGATGTGCAGACATCAGGTTTAAAACAAATAGAGACATAATCATCACCACGGGATGTTTTGAAGAGCAGAATTACAAGTGGGTTAAAAAAAGGATTAGACAAATTGTCAAGAGTGACCCCATTGGTAGCTACTGAACACACAGAGCTGGACACAGGCTCTGGTGTGTGAAGTTCCCTAATTCAGCAACTGCCAGAAACTGCTAGATTTTGTTGAAAAAGGATCTTTCTACGTGCCCCGTTGCAGCTGCTACCAGCAAAAGATCACGGACCGCTACAGCTGTGGCTGTAACACAGGGAGATGGGAAATAAGATCTGCTTTTGCTCTGCTGAATTCCTCCAGAATATTTGTCAGCGCTGCCAGCTGCACCAGGGTTATCTCATCAACCGCTCTTACAGAGGTACCCAAGGCACACGAGAGGCAGAGCCGGCGGGAGGGAGGCCAGAGGAAAGGGGAGGGATGGGCTTGCAGCAGGATTCGTAGCTGGGGCTGGGCTGAGCCAGCCTTGCTCCTCTCCTGTGTGCGGTGAGGAGCTTCATACTCCCAGGCCCCGCTCTTGGGAAGGGCTCTTGCTGTTTCGCACCTTCGATGAGGAGAAAATCAAAGGGCTTTGCCTTTAAGTTGCCTACACAGACTGCCACCCCCAGCACCACCAGTACAGGATGCACAGGCCAGTCGCTGGCCAGGCTGTTCACACACTGTTCAGTGTTGCTTCATGTTGTTTCACCCTCCAATATGCTCCCAGTTTATCTTCCTCCCGAGCCCTTGGAAACTCACTGTTCTTCGTTCAGAGCTGGCATTTGCCCTAATCGCAGCAGTGAGCCTCACGATCTCCTCCTGTGCTTGCAAGCTGCCGCCGTCGCGAGGCTCCACGGCGGTGCCAAAGGCTCGGCCGAGTCCAGCCAGGGTTGTTGGGGCTGCATTTTCGGGGATGCAGTGCCCAGAGCCTGCTTCTCATCAGCACGTTACGCCGCTCCACAGCGGCCTGCAGCACAAGGTCACCTCCATAGCAAATCCTGGCACATCCTCCCCCTCCATAGAAAACTACGCAGGCGAGGACCGTTTTGTACCTTATGCCCCCGCAGCCCAGCAGCAGAGCAGCTATGGGCATCCAGTGCAGCTCCTGGGAAGCTGACAGCTACAAGAAAATTCATTCATTGCTTCCTGCAGGACACTTGGAAAAAATTCTCCCCCCTGGTAAAGTCTTTAACACTGAACATAAGCATTGCAGGGTAGTCAGCAGGAATCCCCTCCACAAATCCTTAATCCAGCACACAGCTGAGAGCCTCTGCAATAAAACCGCAGGCTGACTTGAATTAGCCCAAGCAGAGATAACCAGAGCCCCACTGCTGCCCAGAGGTCACTCCTTAGACATGCCCCCAAATAAACTTTTATTCTGCCTCTTCCTGCCATCTCCCAGCACCATCATTTAGGAGTTGGTCACTTTTGCCTATTCCTCCATGCTCAGCTCATAAGAGCCAGGGCACGGCTGCAGAAGAGATACAGCAGAGCCCATATTTCAAAGACCCTCACCAGCTCCTTTAAAAAAGAAAATCTTGCCGGTTGCTCCAAGGATGATGCAAAGTGCCCGGCTCTGCCCTGTTGTTATGCACCCAGGTGAGAAATGACATCTCTTTAAAGCCTGGCCTTTCTCTCAGAACATGTGGATTCTTCTCTGAGAAATCTGCCAGCCTGTTGCAGAAATATTGCTGGCATTTTAACAGTGCGGCACAGAGGATTCGTTCTGCCTTTTGAGAGGATTTCTTTTTTTTCCCCAAGTAAATGTTCCCTCCCTAATATCTTATGCATGGAGAGTCGAATGCAGATGCAGTATAGCACCTGTAAACCATCTGGAAGATGAACAGCTCAAAGTTATGACAATGCAAGAAAATTATTCTATGTGCAACAGCAAAGCACTGCCCTCAGCCACAGCCTTTTATACTCTTTCCTGGGCTCTAACTTTCCCTCTGGTCTCAAATGTCCCTATACTGCCAGGTCTGGTCTCATCATTCTCCTCAGCTCTACGTCGTCATAAATTGAGCGATATATTCATTGCAGTCCGTACAAATGTAGTGGAGACCTTTATCCTCTCTCAAACAGCAGAGCAGCGTTTTACCAAGTTTATGCCAAGGTCACTTTGTAAGCTAGAAAAAATAAAAAAAATCAAGCACACGTTAAACTCTGCACCAATGCTTTGGCCTGCACTTCTCCCGCCACGCTGCGCTAAATGTCACCATGCCAGAAAACTATAGAGGACGGTTCGCTGGTCCCCAGATTAGCAGGTTGGTGCCGTTCCAGGGCACGGAGCAGAGCAGGGAAACACGGTGCTCGTTTTCAGCGCCGGGCTGGCGGAGGCACACGTGAGGACTACGGCCAGCGCTCTCACTCACGCCCTGCTTGACTCGGTAGCAGGGACAAAATGGTAAAATCATGGAGTGTTTGCCTGCATCTGAGGCAGCCGCTTCTGGAGAGGGGTTAGCTGCACAGGGGAAGAACGATTCGATGACTAAGACCCGCACCGGGGACCCCAGGGACGCGGGGCTGCGTGACACCAGGCAGCTCAGCCCCCGGTTCTGCGCTCCTTCCTGCCACACGGAGACGGTGGGAGGTTTAATGAGAGCTTGTGAATTCTGCAACTTTTTCCCTTTTTCTTTTTTTTTTTTTTTAATTAGACTGTGCTATGCGGTGAACTTTTCCTTTAATAGGTCTGCTTGAAATACCATACACAACAATCTGCTTAAAAATCACCTCTTCACATTAAAAATTATTAGGAAATAATACATCTAGAATTCATTTTAATGGGCATATTTTTTTCTCTCCATCCTATTCTACCTCCCCCACCTTTTCCTCTCTCCTTTAATTCCTGGATAGCCTATAATAGGCTGGTTCAGGACTTTGGATTCTGGTTTCTGTGCTGTAGGTCGTATGTTCAAACCTCTGCTTGGTAGCAGCAAGCAGAGCTGAGACAGGTGACCTGTTCAGAATTTTTTAGACTTTTAAAATGGATGTTGCACCATTTATGGAAGGAATTATATGCTGTTTTTTTCCAGTCCAGAGAGCCCTTTAAAAGCAAGAGGTAGCTGAAGGAGAGGAAATGACATTTCTTATTTAAATGAAGCAAAGCTTTAAATAAATTATATTAATGCTAAGCATGATTTCCCAAGTAAATGAGACTTACAGAACTATTCTCCAAATAGCTTTTGGGTTGGCTGGTCAGATCAAGCGGGTTTGATAGATCGGTAGATACCTCAGAGTCCTATGAGCTTTAAGACACTTCATAGAAAGGTCTCAAGTTAGCCTTGATAGCAAGGCTGTGATTTCACAGGTCCTTATCCGTTGCAGAGGGCAGGATCCAGAGCACATCTCTGACCCAGGCCCAGCACAGACTGCCACTTGCCCCAGCAAATAGCCTGGGAATGTGAGAGAGAGTAGGGCAAGGGGTTAGGGAGGGACAAAGCAAGTGGCTTTGTAGGACAGATCATGGAAGACAGTTTGCCTAGAGAAGAACTCTTTAGAAGATGACATAAAATGTGAGCTCTTTAATGCTTTTTGTGTTTCCCAAGTGAAATAAAAATGTCAAAGGTGAAAAAGTTTGCATCCAATGCTGTATGGACTACCTATTTCCATAGCAGGGGCAGAGGAGAGGAAGCCAACATTTACAATGTTGATATACATCTATGAGGGCCATCACCACTTTCCAAGCCTCCAGGTCCAAACTGGGAACAGGGTGGGGGAGGAAGAAGAAAGAAGACGCCAGGAGCCTTGTTCCTAGAGGAAAGGAGGAGGCACACTGCAGGAGTCTGAGCGTGCTGCAGTGAGGCTTTAACAGGCTTTTATATATATATATATATATATATATATATGTATAAAGAGAGCTCCAATACCCAGCTGGAGAGCACTGGGCCCAGCTGTGTGTATCGGAGGGTCAGAAGGCATTGTACTGGTGCATGTTTTCAATAAAAGAACAACAGGGCCAGAAAGAACTGGTAGAGCTGTCAGAAGAAAGTTCCTGCAAAGGCCAAATGAGGTCCCCAGTCTCATTCACTCATCATAAAAAAGTGTATCCAAACAGGAGCGAGAGGGAATCTCCTCACTATTCACATTACAAGACAGAAATCTGTCATTAAGCTGGTCACTCCTTTCTCTCTTCATAGGTAAAGGAGAAGAGTAATATCATTTTTGGGTGTCTGCTCAGGACAAGAAGGGGCAGAGCCAAGACCTAATTTGGCCAATTATGAAGGAAACCTAGGGTATCTAGGTTGCAGAAATCTCTCTTTGAGTGAATGAGTCCTATCCAGTAGTCCCCCAAACTCTTTTTGCCTTGAGCCTGTCTTCCAAAGAAGAAATTATGCTACAACAAACAAGTATTTTCAGTAGAGAGGGTATCTCAAACCACAGGTCAGGTAGCACAGGAAAGAAGCTCAAAGCGTTTTGTCCTAAATACTACAGAGAAGCACTCTCCAGGGCCCAGTATTCCTTTTGCAAATTCTCTCTCCGCAGCACCAGTTAATTTGAAATCCTCCAGCCAGGGAGAAGGTGTGAGAGCAGGAGAGTGAGAACACAACTTGCCTGCTAACATAAGCGCAAAGGAGGGACCAAACATCACTTTCTACAAAGGAAGTTCCCAGCTACAAATGACTGCTGTGCACACATTAGCCGCCTGCCAGTTGTTCCAAGCGGTGGAGCAGCGTATCTAGCCAGTAGCACCTCACCCCCAGAGACCTAATTTGCAGGGGCTGCAAATAATGAAGAATACCTCAAAGAAAAAAAAAAGCCTATTAAAAACTTCTCTTTATGAAAGGATTCCACTGTGTCTCCTGTAGTCATCCCATTTCGTGTCTTCAACCAAGGGGCAAAGGTAAGAGCCAGCTTCAGTGCCCAGGCATGCCCTTGCGACGGCCGCAATATCGCGGAGCTGCCACCTCCCTTTCCCTGTTTCTCCCCTATGTCAGTAAATCCCCTGCAGGCTCTTCCAGGCTTAAAACTGCTTCTATCTGTGGCTCTCACACAGCACAAGCAGCTCTTAAAATCCTCATGTGCTACATCCACAACAGCAGCTCCGCCAGATCTCACTTCCTCTGACATTCCCAAGAGGTTCCCTGCCCTTGTCCCTACAAACGAATGAATGGCCAGCCCTGCCTTTGCCCATAGGCACCATCCCCAGGTGCTGCACACCAGCAAGGCTTGTTTTGGGCAGGAGGAACCTACCCTGCCCTCCCGTGCTGCCTTTTCCTCTTGCCTTGCCAAATAGCAGGTGAGTTCTCCAGTTGCCTCTGACAGGAGACAAGCCAAGAAAGCTGCAAGCAAGCCATGTAGCCAGATCCTCAGGCTACAGTAGGCCTGTAGCTCTCACCATAAAACATCTCTTCTAGACCTCCATCTCTTTCTCTGATTTCTCAGCCCCTGTTTCCAAGCATTTGACTTTGGTATTGCCCTCCCAGGACAAAGCTGCACCTGGAACTGGCTATGGACACAACTGTAAGCGGTTAGAGAGTGGGTACCATGGCTGGGGATTTTTTTTGTGAAGCACACAGATAAAGAAAAGAGGAGATTTCTCCAACGTTGGTTGGAAAAGCAAAGTTTCAGCATGGCCTTAGCCTTACTTACTAGGAGGCTCTCTAACCGGCCTGTGGGGGCATAGCAGGCAGGTCTGATGAGCCAGGTGACTCGTTCTGGGATGCTTGAAGATGTCTCTGTCCCCAGCTGTCCGTCACGCCTCTGCCAAACGTTGGCTGCTGCAGCAAAGGTGTTGAAGAAATAGCTTGGCTTCATGTGGCCCAATAGATACCATAGCAGAAACACATCGCCTATCCTGGTACCTTGCTACCTGAGGATCTCTTAAATCCCCACAGCAATTCAGGAAGCATCTGCAGTTTCTCGTGTGCCTTAGCTCAGACATTTTGTGAGGCCTTAAGAGAAGGCTCTTGTCATATTTCATGTAACCATTACAGATGTTTCTAGGGGAAATTAAAATTGAGGGCAAAGGACAAAAGCTCACAATTTTTACCAGAGTTTTTTCCACATGGGTTTTCATTCTAGCCAGGGACAGTTTTGGCTGAATCCAGAGAAGGTGGCTACCCATTGCTGCTCTGATACTGCTGCTCTGATACAGCAGTAATAGTTTCTGTAGGCTGGTGAGCCATTTTCCATCATGCGGAGCCCTCCAAGCCTGCCAGAGTCTAACAGGGATTAAAGAAGATTTGGGCTCAGTGTCTTATCCTCACTTAGATCTGGAGAGATGTATAGGACAAGGGAAAGCCTGAGCATCAACCTTTTCATTCACTAGGATCATAAGGGCCATCTCCTCCTCTTGAATGCAATTCCTAAGTACACCTTTTTGTTAATGTAACACACATCCTTCACAGCAGCCAGGGAGAAGCGCTGTGACCTTGAATCCAGGACTTTTCTAGACCTGAACTTAGATTTGCAGGGCAGTGAATTCTGGGATCTTATAGGCCTTCCCAATCTCTCCATTATTGATTCAAGGACAACAGCCTTCTAAGCACTGAAGCAGAGCCAAGACCCCATTGCTCTGAGCACTGAACAAACACAAGCCCGAAGAGGACTCCAGTTAAAAAAAAACAAGGAGATTGAACAGCATGCCACAGATCTATGTTATTCTCCACTACGGCTTTCCCACCTTCTGTGTGTGACACTCAATTAATCATGACTGCCGCCTTTGATAGTCAGTTAGTGGTTTGGATCCTTTTGGTAATTATCCCATCACCTGCACAAGATAGATAATTCCATGGGCCTGCTTGTGCACTTCAGCATTACTGTCCCCATGTTAGAAAATGAAGTGCTGAATGGAACAATTTAATGACTAGGGGTTGGTAAAATTTTAAATTGACGGCAATGTGTGGCAAAGTCTCTTAAATAACGTGAAATGCCATTTTGGCTGGAAAGGGCTGGATGAACCTGTGGTTGATAAGTTGTTAAATTACATCCCATGGCTGACTGCTCGTCTTGGGAAAGTACTGAATGATAAGTGCACAAATTATCATTACTGCATGGAGTGAAACTATTTCCAACAGAGATGATTTGATAAAAGAGAAGTTATTTATCATGATTAAGAATACCACATTTGTACTTCTACACGTTGAACAGATCCTGGCAATCAGTTACCAAAAAGGTACCTTAGTCTGATTTAAAGGGCTTTATGACTGTTTTAACTGATGGGGTTTTCTCCCACGGAGAAAGTAGATTTTAACATCTAAATTGCCATGTTTCTGGGAATTACCACCTCCTTCACTGCAGGCAACTTAATTTTGATTTCTTCCACATCTTTCCACTGTATTTGGCTTTTTCAAAAAAAAAAAAAAAAAGTTAAAAAACACTTTTTCACAAACAGGCAGGGAACAGTCTGCTAAGAGTAGTGATAGAGGAGACCTTTCTCTTCTGCAGCTTCAGTTGGGGCCCTGCAGAGACAGACAGCACATTTCCAGTGGCTGGCTGCTTGGTGACATTGTGGATGCCGTAGGAGGCAGCTAAGACAGAGTGGCTTCCTTTAACCTTAGCTATCCCAGCTGACAGCTAACCACTAGCTACCAGCTGTTGGCCTTTTGAACCTCTCAGTGGAATGGCTTGAATGAGTTTGAGGAACGAGCTTTCCATATGGCTCCGCGGAGCATCACTCCAAAGCCAGGTCAAGAAATGCTCGGCAAGGTGAAGCTGGCAACATTCAGTAACTTTAAGGGATGAATGAAGTGTTTCAGTCTCCGGTGCTGTTATTGTAGACTCCTTTTCCTCAAGCCAGTGAAAAGAAACCGCAAGGTAGGACTACTGATGGAGTGCCACAAGGAACTGGTGAGAGCCACCACAGGAATCACCAGGCAGTACCACCTGCATGGAGAAGAGGCCAAATCTCACTCCCAAATCATTCCTCTTCTCTTCTCCCGGGTAACAAGAGACTGGGCCCCTTCTTTCTTTCTTGAAACCGAGTGAAAACCCCACTTCATTTTAGTGTTATGCTTAGAGTCCAAGATAACTAGCCATTTTGGGGCCAAAAGACATGAATAAATCCAAAGACTTCAGTGGGATGCCTCATGTAGGTAAAGTATTTGGAGGGAAAAAAAAAAAAAAAAAAAGCTAGCTTGCTGAACCAAAGCGTCTTTCCAACATTTCTTGAGGCCTTCTAAGGTAGATGCCATTGTTGACATTTTGGCATTAACTTGCAAGCCTGCTAGCTCCTACTAATACAGCACTGGTTGTTTTTGTAGATGGGTTATGAAATCACTCGATCTGACCTTCCATTTAACGTGAGCCAAAGACTTATCTGAGCAAAATATTTATTTTCTTGTAGTTCATCTGATCTCACCTGCATCTGGCTAAAGTGCACCTTTCAAAACAGCCTTTCTCTTGATCTGAAATCTTCCAAAGACAGAAGATTCAGCACCAGTGTAGGCTTCTCAAAAGAAAGTATGTTTGAAAAAGGGTAAAGTCTACCTATCAGTATAAAGAAAAACAAGTATATCTGTATGTTCATGAAAGCACAATAATGCTGCAGTACTTGGAGCACTGGTGCTTTCCAAAGCCCCGCTAGTACCATCACCAAAGGGAAAAAGACGTCAGCCTGCGCTGACATGATCACTCCTGGCAAGGTTTGTGTAAAGTTTTTCCTTCTTGTATTGCAGTGGATGAAATGCTCTTGCATTTTAGTCCTTTCAGTAGTTTTTTCCTTTCTGTTTCTGCGTATTTATTTATTTATTTTTATTTCAAGAAAATTTTATGTACATGGAAGTCTGACAGCCTTTGAGATTTCTCATGCTCAGAATGAGTAAAATGCCAATAAGGAATAGTCATAAGTGTGTGTTCGGCAAAACAAGCTTACAGAAGAGAGCTGGAATTAGAGATCAATTGGAAATATTTTTTTATTGCTCTTTAAATCAGCTAAACCAGCAAAACAAGCAATATCACTTCATAACTAAGTTTTCACATGACTCCTCAAAATGCCCTGACAGGACACAATGAGGAATATTTTTCTTTAGCTATACCACAGTATCAAACTCGACTCCATCATGCCTCGGTAGAGTTGTGTCTTCTGAAACAAGAGCTGAATTTGGCCAAGAAGCTTCAGTGGGAGCAGCACACACATAGCCCTGAGCAAAATTCGGTCCTGTCAAAATGTCTGTTTTCAGTCTCCATTAAAAAAACATGTCCCAGCATATAATCACGCAACTAGCAGAATGTGGATCTCCTTTTACACGCAATTCATCTGAGACCTTCTCCTTCTGTCCTGACCGCCTTTATTTGCCCTGAAATACCTGATCACTCGGCTCATCCTTGGCACACTTGGGGCTGTGCAGAAAAAAAAAGGACCTTGTCAAGGAAAACTTTCTGTGTCACACAGATGACAGGCCTAACTGGTGCTGGGCACCAGCTCACCTTATTGGCAGCTATGGGAAAGGGGGCAGATTCTACAAGCAGAAATGGCTGAAGGGGCGTTTTGGGTAACTTTAGAATACTTTGCTGAAGCCAAAAAGCTTTAAGGCAAATTACCTTCCACTAGAAAAGTTTTGTGAGAGAGAAAATACCAGGTGTTTTCACAGACCAGATTAACTGCTGGTGTGTGACCAAAATTGTTGCATACTGGTAAGTAAAGATTGGGTGAGTTCACATATTTAACATATATAAAAAGAGAGCAAACTCTGTATTGCCTAAATTAGATGTAGAGCAGCTCTGCTTATCTTCAACTGCAGCACTGGGAAGGAAAAGCCAGGGTTATCCCCAGCTCTGGCCAGGAGCCAGCTCTGAGCCCTGGCTGGGCATATCCCCTTCTGCTGCCCTTGAAATGTTGGGCATGAAGAACAAAAATAAATGGCAAAACTCAGAAGCTGCCACAATCTTGGAATTATCCTCCTCCAACTGACTTCATTAACCAAGCATCTTATCAGCATCTGGATTCCTTACAAAGAAGGGAAAGTCTTGGAATTATTAAAATAACACCAGCTGTTTGACTTCTAACTACACTTGCAAAATTCACCCAGGCCCAGTTGAGAAAAATGGTCTCCTACTTGTTTAGCTTGAGCCTATGCTTAGAAGGAGTAGGCCTGGCTTAAAGTGTATGCTTAAAAATACACATTTGAAAAATTGTTTTGTAAATTTGGAGACTTAAAATTGAAAAAGGTCCTTTTATAAACTGAGGGAAGAGATACAATTCTGATATTTGACCATTAAATGTATGGTGAATACATGTGCAGCATCTAAGGCTGCATGGAATCAAACTATACTGCAAGCGTAATAGTTTCAATTCTCATGCACTCAAAAGGAATCCCATGCTCCATTTAGGTTTCTTTTCCCCTGGGTCTCCTTTGTAATAACCCAGGGCAGTGATGGAAAGCAAATTTATACCCACATTGGTTTGCTAGGATTCCCTTTTCAAGACCCCAGAGAAACAGAACAAGCTCTTACTGGCATTCTGCATTAGCAATTCTGCCCCTATGGGGGCTGAAATGAATTTTCTTCATCATGACTCACAAAGATCAAGGGCCAAGGCCTTGATCTTTGCTCAGGAGTTTGCAACGCTACCTGCAGCCCTGGGAATGTGTGAGGCAGCACGTGTGCTATCAGCAAAGCCAGAAGCACCAGCAAGACATGCAATAGTACAGAAAAAAAAGAAAGAAGAAGAAGAAGAAAAAAAAAAAGGCCTAAGAAAGGCCATATTGCATCAAACAAGAAGACACATGTAGTCCAGTATCTTCTCTCTGACAGTGCCTGAGAGCAAATGCTCAGCAAGAAAAACAGAAATAGGGAGTGTATATAGAGAGATCTTGCACTGATATACCCTCCTAGCTTCTGGCGATCAACAGTTGAAACACTTTCTGGTGCTCGAGTTGTATATTTTAGTTGATCCAGTAGATCCCTCCTCCCCATTTCTATCTAAGTGTTTACTAAACCCATTTGCTCATAAGGCTGCTTCTGCAGCCTCTGTCTGTGGTCATGTCCATGAGTGGTTTCTGTGCTCAGTGAGTTATCAACACACATAGCTGAGGACCCGTTCAACTACTTCAGGGGATGCAAAGGGACCAAGTTCACCGACTGATGTGGCTTATGAAGAATGAGCCAAGCAGAAGATCCTTGTTACTTATCCTGCAGATCTGTTATCTCTTCACTCTGTCAATGAGCCACATTCCCACGCTAGTGCCCATGTTCCTCCAAGCCGCTCCCTTTCCCCTGAATGCGATGCCAATCTGCGAGGTTTTGCGAGCAGTTATACTCTGAGGTGTCTAACAAGCTCCTGGCAACTGGAAAATATAATTACCGATAGTACTACTTAGTCCATGTTACTAAAGCGAGCTCAGACTCACACATATTCCGCTAGGCAATTTACTTGAGATGTTGACAACCAGCCTGTAAATGATAAAGTTACTTTGTTGTAACGGAAAAGCATTTGGGTACTTAAGATATTGATGAACTGGGCTATAAGCGGATTATCACCGCAGTATGAGTAGAGACTAATTTCCCAGTAGAAAAAGCTTTTTGAAATACAAGACAAAATGTCAATCCATTTACTAGTCACACACACATATTTAAGACATTTCTCTTATTTTGCTCCTTGCTATTGACTCTCTCAGCCTTCAAAAGACACAGAACAGGGGGGAATGTCCTGCATTTAAACATGGCATAACTCTCAGAAAATTTGGATCTGAAGATCTGGATATAGGGTGGATTTGGAATTTGCTGGGGAGCTCAAAGGTTTGTACACTTCCGTGGTCTCTTTAGATTCCCACTTGAGTCCTAAAGCACAAATATAAAGGCAGCATTTCTCTTATGGATGAGTGGAGGCATTGTAAAAATATGGAAGTGTCTAAAATAAGAGCTCTCTTGTTAAAGCTTGGGGGAGAACTTGGAGGGAAACATGAAGGCTTGGCTTAGTATCTACCTCTGCTTGAGGAAATTCGGGCTCCCTTTTTCTTGTCTCCCACAAGGCTGACCCAGCCAGTCTGCTGTCGATTATCTTTACCCACCTGCTGACAGATACACCTACCTTTACCTACTGGAGGTACACTGTTGGGTAAAGTAATAATTTAACATTTGGTGGCCAAAGAGCAAACGTGACTCTATTGTCTCTAGTTAGGATCTCAGGCACTCCGCTCCATCAGCACTGTCTTTTGGATGCTTTAGTTGCCTCCCTCCAGAGGCTGGTGTTGGCTCTAGATCCCCTTTTGAGGTCCCTGACTCTCTGCTGTGTACTTGAAGTGTTAGACTCTGCTCTGCATGACAGACATTTCACTTTGTGGTGCCTAAGCTCATTATGGGGACCTGACTTTGACTAAGTGTGCCAGGAGAATGCAAAGCATGGCGGGGGGAATGCAAAGCATTTGGGGGAATGTAAGTATTCTTGACTAACACGGCTACTGCTGCAGAGGTATTTTCACTAAAACTGTGTGGTCACTTGGGGCCACCCAAGCACTGCTGTGTGTCAGAGGGTGGAAAGCCATGGTCTTCTCACAGGTGGCCCAGCATGTCCACCCCGCTTTGCTAAAGGATCAGGAGACACAGGTGATGCAAGCAATGCTGTAGGGATGGACTTGCCCCCACTGACACCCAGATGCCACAAGGGAAAGAATGAAACTGCGCAGTGAGGGCTGAGCTGAGGCAATTCTGCTCTGGTGGTCTCATGGCACAGCTCAAAGGGGCTGCACAAAAATTAACCCAAGGTTTGGTGAGTACTTCTACTGGTGTTTTTGGACGAGATTTGGGACACAGTTCAGGAAAAAGGAAATCCAGTTGAAGATGATAACATTTAATTGTGCCAATTTTAATTTGTCACAGAATCACAGAACGGTTGAGGTTGGAAGGGACCTCTGGAGAGCATCTGTTTCAATCCACCTGCTCCAGCAGGGTGGCCCAGAGTAGGTTGCACAGTATTGTGTCCAGGCAGGTTTTGAAAATTTCCAGAGAAGGAGACATGCATACCTATATAGGAGGCTAATACCTATATAGGAGGCTAACAGCAGTTCTCTCTTTAACTTCCACTTTTCCCAGTTTCCAGGTGATCACATCCTTATATCGTCAGGGTCATTTTAATCACAACTTGGTGACAACAACAGGTTGCCTGTCTAGACATAAATCTATTTCTGGGGAAAAAATAAAAAAAATAAAAAAAGAGCAGTAGAGGGAAGAATGAAAATCTTTTGTTTTCGAATCCCAGACTTTCAAACAATGCAATTTCACAGCTGATTTCAGGTTCTGGTTTTGTTTGTGCCCGAAATATTAAAACAAATAAAGTAAATGTTTAAAAGCCATTTAAAGTGTCCTGCCAAGGCAAGCCCTGCCTCTCAAACCCCTGACTCCTGTGTCTCACTCCCGCGGGGAAGGACGGGGCCCGCAAGCAGAGCAGGTGGCGTGAGGGACACCAATGCCTGGGTGACAAACTGTGATAATTGGATTGTTTGGGGAGCTGGGAGCGGGAAACAACCAGCGCGTCCAAATCTCGGAGGGGAATTAAAAGGGAGTCTGCATCCCAGTTAAGAGTGTCCTATAAAAATGCAAAGTGGCTAATGATAACAATGGGATGTTCCATTAAGCCCTGTGGCTGATGCCAAATGGTATCATTGACCCTGGGAAGGATGTTTGCTGGGAATGGTCAGGAAGAAGAAACAAGTGCAGAAATAAAAGCAAACCAATGGCTCATTTTAAACACTCCACTCTACAGTGTTAATGAACGTGAGGGCCAGCAAGAGCTAAAGAGACTAAAGTGGTCAGAGAGTGTTTTTTTGTATCCATTAAAGTCATGTTATTGCACAAAACCAAGGAAAATCAGAAAAAGTCTTCCAAAATCCTGGCCATTCGTGAGCCCCGCAAAGGGATATACTGCACAGAGAGCTTGCCAAGTTGATTTGGGGAGAGTGGGATGGAGGACAGGAAAAGAGCAAGGAAAAGTTGCCCTCAGCCTCACGCGCCAGAGAAGCTGGAGCGCTGGTCAGTGGGGGAAACGGGCTCTCGTCAGGCCGATAATGAGCCAGCCTCATTAAAAGATTAGATGCCAGCGCCAGCAACACCCTCTTAATAATGCACACATTGCTATGACAACCGCAGAGTTTGATACCCGAGGACAACTTTATCGTGCTTGTGAAATTCCCGTATTTTAAAAACACTATTTATAGTTATTAGGCATCACGTCGCCATGTCCACCCTCCTCCTCGTCTCCTCGCCCTTCTTGTTTCCAAGGCAGGATCATCTAAAAGTAGCAAACAGCCACCAAGTAGCAGCGTCAGAGCATGCTCACATAATTATCCCGCTACCCCCTACATAATTAGCAAAGCTAAGCCCAAACTATATTAATACCCAGATTAATTACGGCGGAAGCATAAACAAGGATATTAATGCTCTGGAAGTCTCCGCGCAGATATTCGCCAGCCCATATGCTTGCCTGTCGGACCACTAGGGATTGTGCTGAAGCGGGAGCTGCGCGGTGCCCTGACTGTAATGAGAAATGAGAAAACTGCTGAAAAATTGATGCCGCCTGCAGATTGCACAATCCGCCGAACAGCAGGGGGTCGGCTTCTTACATCTCCCACTCTCGGTACAATATGCTAATTTCTGCATGCATACGAGGGTAAAAGGGAAGAAGAAAAGATTTCACAAAAGGAAAAAAATGCAAATGACAACCACAAAGATCACTGCGGAGAAATCCATGAGCTTTATATGGATTAACTGTGTTGGAGCTAGTGCTCGCTTGAGTTTAACCCTTTCCGTCCGCCAGCCGCGGGCGCCTCCTTTGCGCCATGCAGAGGATCCTTACGGCATCTTTGTTGGAAGGCAGGGAGGGAGCTGAGGGCAGCGGGGAGCTGAAAGGATGGAAAGGAGCTTCCCCCCCCCCCCCCCCCCCCCCCCCCCCCCCCCCCTGCTTTTCCATGGCTGCTCTGCTCTTGCTTTAATGCTGACCAGAAGGCAAGGATCTGAGAGGGAAGAAAACGGGTCTAGGAGGGGGGATGTAGAAAAGGAAGGTCCCCAAACGTTGGTGGGCTTTGGGAGGAGATCACTAGGGTATAGCCTGGAGCAGCTTTAACTGGGGGAAGCCAGCAAGAGAGCCCCCAGCCATGCAGGAGATGCTTGGGGTCCCTTTGCCCCTTGGAGGGTGACTTTGGAGCTTGCAGCTGGCAACTTCCTCCTAATAATATGTGACCAAATCCTCACGGAGACGATCTCCCCCATTACTATTTTCCACTCACGACTCACAGCCTCTTCCTCCCGGGCTGAAGAAGCAGATGTGCTCGCTTGATTAAAAGCCCTCCTTTTCGTCGGAGACGGCTGATGTGCTGCCCATCCCGCCGTTTCCCCGCGGCGCGCCGGGAAGCTGCCGCACATCCGCACGTGAGCGGGCCCCAGCAGCGCCCACACCATCCCGCTGCCTTCGCCTTGCTCCCAGCGAGAGCCTAACCCAGCCCGGCGCTGCCACCGGATGCAGCCCGGCTGTCTGTCCAACCTCGTCCTTCTTCTGGGTGCTGCGGGCAGGGGCCACCCACCGATGGGTTAAGCCCCTCTTGCAGCGGGACGGGAAGGCGAAGAGCATCTCCTCCTCAGGCTGCGGGGGTGAATTACCTGTGTTGTTGCAGTAAGGTGAATCAAAACCTTAATTCTTCTCCAATAATTAAGGAGATTAGTCGCTCTCTCTTTAGGAGCAGCAGGAGCAGCAGCAGGTGCTGTTATGCTCGGTCTGACGTGTGCATAATGTGGCTCCTGCGTGCAAGCGCCGTGCCCAAGCATGAACACAGTCCTTAGGAAATAGTTGTCATTAAAAAGTTGCCAGTGGGCCTACATAACGCAGCAGGTGCTTAGGAAAAAGTAATTGTTTGGTTGTTCATTTTAAATAGTTTGGGCACAATTTTAGTACTCCTTGAAGAAAGGCCCGGCGCCCTGGCGGCACAGAGCACAAGGACGGAAATGCCGTCTCGCACCCGACAGGCAGTGAGCTGCACTGCTTGCGAAGGGCAGCTTGGCCCCAGCCTGGACAGACACAGCCAGGGAATAGGAGGGAAGGCAGAGAATGAAAACAGTAAAAAACCTGTCCTACCTCCATATTTTAGCTCGGTCTCTCTGCAGAGGCTGTGTGAAAGGAGGACAAACATTTTGGTCTTGTTGCAGCAGAAATTTGCCACCAGCAACTGGAGTAAATCTAGTGAGAATCGTCCAGATTTCAGTACCTGTGTGAACCTTTAGTCCACAAGTGAAAAATACTTGTATCCTTTCAGAAACTCTCCAGTGACTTTTTGAGTGTCTTCCCATCCACCAACCTTCTCACACAACATACCCATTTTCCATCAAGGCTCTTGGAGCAGGCAGCATACAATACCCCCCTTTAAGGCTAGAACTGTTAACATGAATTGTTGATTTTTGGCTGCTTTTTTTTTTTTTTTTTTTCCCCTTGATTGTGACTCATCAGTTTGATTTTAACCTTTGTATCTGTGAATGCCTGCAAATGCTCTTCCTCCCTTACGGAATATTTTTCCCACCATATGATATCAAAGCTCTTCCCCAGTAAGGTGTTGGAGCCCTTGTTCCTATATGGTTATATAACGCCTTGCAGGCCCTGATCTAGAGCATCACCCACCCCAGTGGCTGAAGGTGGCGTTGACCCAGGCCACCACGTGCTGAGCGTGCCCTCACTGGAACCCTTGGTGGCAATGGCAGCAATGAGGGTAGAGCAGCGGTTAGCAAACAGGGACGAGCATCTGCTTCGTGTCGTTGCTCAAATGCTCATGTTTGCAGGCAAACAGGGGCATTTATAGCGAGAGCAGTCTTCCCCCTAGCATTTGCGCAAGCAGAAGTCCCACTAGGTAGGTGATGAGAAAAGCAAACAAATAGGCAAATGAAGAATGACTTGAGGACAGCTGTCCTTTGGAATATTAATGAATATTTGCAAACAACCTTTTCACTGGGTTTGATCATCACTACCTTATAAGACCCAACCTGAAGTTATGCAGAAAGTCGAGGATGGCACTAAAACTTCAATTTTCTTTTTTATTGTTCTGTCTGCACCTTCCTGACAGGCTAGGAATATGAATGCTGCGCTTTAACCTTGACCAAGTTAAAAGGTGCTCGGGGGAAGGGACAAGCAGTGTGTTTGTAACGCTGTCCCCCTAATGACACAGCAGCACAAGAAATACCCTAGGAAGACAAACACCCAGCCTGGGTGAAGGAATATTTTGCTGGCACTGCTGCAGAGCCGCTGTGTTTCAGGACTGGGCTTCAAGCGTCCCCTCAAAGCCGTTGGTCAGAGCCAGCCAACGGGGGAAGAAGTCAAAATAACGGCAAAGTCGAGCAGGGCGGGCGAGAGGTCTCCGTGCAGGCGTCCGCAGGGCGCGGGCACCGCTGGCCCGGGCACGGCCATCGGCCACCGCCCGTCCCCAGGGCAGAGCGCCAGCCCTTGCGCAAATCCGCCGCAACCGCCTGCGCTGCGGCCCGTTTAACCGGCTCATTAAGGTGGCCTCCCAAAGGGAGCGCCGAGGCCGGGCTATTGTGTGCGCCAAACCGGCACCCCCCTCGCTCCCCCCACCCGCACGTGCGTTTGATCTGAATCAGAAACTGTGCCTAATTCTCCCAGTCTGCACGGACTTGGCCGAGGAGGAGCATCGTTCCCGACGCAGGGCAACGCTGCGCTCCCCATGGCAGCAAATTTCGGTTTAAACAGTTCTTACCCCTCTTGTCTCTGATTTTTTGCATCCTTGCATTGGGTCCGGTAAAAGTTCTTGCACTTTAAAGCTGTCCCCTGCCTGCTTTTGTTATTTAAACTTGGAGCGGCTCATGGATCAGGTCAGAAGTGCAGGGAGCTGCAAGCAGTCCCAGCTTCCCTGCTAAAGGACAAGCACAGGAGCAGGGCGAAGGGCCCGGGAGCGGGCGGCAGCAGGGATTCCTTAAACGGGAAGCATCACTGCAAGAAAACAACAAGAACCAGAGTCTTCCAGAACCACAAAACTGTCTTTCCAGAGGGTCTGGCACAGACATGGTTCTCCCGGGGGGAGTCGCTTGTGCCTGCAGGGGGACAAGCCGGGGACAGTCGTATTTTGCAATCTGCTGCAGAGCAATGCAGGGCGTGCTTTCCTCGGGACATGTCCGTCCTAATTTGTGCGGAGCTCAGGAGCACCAGGTGAGTTTGCACCATTAACCAGCTGACCTTGCACCACTGGAGGAAACGCAGCTTCCCAGCAAGCCAATAGGAGATTTTAAAGGGTGAGTAATGCGAGCCCGAGCCCCTAAAGCAAACAGGAGCATTGCACATGGAAGTGGTGAACTCAGCCATAAAAATGTTTATACAGTGGCAATATTACTTTTTTCCTTTTTTTTTTTACAGAACTTTTAACCGATGTCTTTGTGGTGGCAGCAAAGCACAGGAAGACGGAGACCATTGCCGTGAAAGCACCTTGCTGCCAGTACAAAAAATTATAATAATAAAAAAAAAAAAAAAACAGAAATTAGGCTTTGCAGCGCTCTTGTGGCAGAGGAACTTGCTGCCCCTGCAGGGCCTGCCGAGTCTTGGGCCGCAGAGGTTGCAGGGGAGAAAAGGAGCAAAGCAGCGGGAGAAAAGGAGTGCAGGGCGCGCGCCTTCCCCCGCGCAGGCTGCCGCCAGCCCCGGCGCCCTGCGCAGCCGCGCCAGCCCCACCGCGGCGCTGCTAATGCCCTGGCGCCCTTCCCGGGGATGCCGCCCCGCGCTCCCTCTCCCCGGGGGAAGCCAAAGCAGCGGCGACTGATGGCTCCAGGAGCGCCGCGGCTGCTTTCCCTGCCACAATCCGGCCGTTGATCCGGAAGCGTCTGCCGGCGCCCGCTCTCATGCTCTCGCTTCCCTTCCCCTCCAGGCGATAACTGCAACCCGCTTTGGCTGCCACAGTGAGACCTGCCCCAGGGAATTTCAGCCGGCCGCCCGCGGCTCTGGACACCGGCTCCGCGTGGATTCCCCTGCACGTGCCCCGGGAAAGCCTCTCTCACTGTCTCCAAGGAGGGAGTCAGCAGCCCCCAGGAGCTGGGAGCATGGGCTTGGATATCTGTACATATATATAAAACATACTGGGGGAGGAGGGGGGGAATAAAAACAAGAGAAGACCACATTAGCCACCAATTCCTGAGTTATACTCTGCAATTGCAGTAGTTGCCCCAAAAGGCTGGCTGGTTACAAAGCACCTTAAAACGGTTTTTCACCTAACAGGCAACACCAGAAAGGACCATACCCATGCAGAATCAGGGCCAACTCATTTTCCAGGATGTCCAAGAATACCCTCTATCCTCCCTTCCCTGTTAATGTAACTAGCTATATTATAAGCTATTTTATTAGCTAGTTGCTAGCTCTTTATAACTAGCTACAATTTTAAATTCAGTGCAAAGCCAGACTAACCAGAAACTTTATATTCCTTTTTTCTTTCTTTCTTTCGTTCTTTCCTTTATTATTTTCCCCATTGAACTCTATTTCCCAAGTTAGATGTGCACACACAAAGTAAAACGACACAGTTTATCAGTCATGCCTGGGCACTCCTGACGGGTCCACCGGGCATCTCACTGGCCTCTGATGCAGGTTGGGCTCTTGTTGCTTTAAACGACTGGTAGAAGAGCACCCAGAGTGATTCTCAGCTCTTGGAGTTAAATATGCTGTAGCACAAGTGACACTCTCATTGTCACGCTCAAGACTGAAAACACCGCATGCCTGGAAATGAAGTGAATAATTTGACAGGCGTGTTTCTTCCTCATCCCAAATTAATATTGTTATGGAGATATGGAGAGATGAATAGTAAAGCATAATGTTCCACATTTATAACTTAGATGAAGGGGAAGAAAAGATCTTTTAAAGTAGTTTAGGCCTCTTTACCTGAATATTTTCCTTTTTAACTGCCACCCTTTTGCAGTCTACCTACTCAAGTGGTAAATGTGCTTGCTGGAATTAATTGTGTGCATCCCTTATTTAGGGATCAGTTGTATCCAAAGATGGTATAGTTTCCACTCAGGGGAGAAAAAACATTCTGAGTTTTTGTGTTACTGGGGAAGAGGGCATTTTTTATGAAGTTCCCACTGACTCCTTGGAGACATCCCTAGGCCGACAAGCTTACAAGGCAAACACATTGTTCAGGATGGCAGGACGAACTCTGCCGACTCCCAAAAAATAACAGGGCAATAATGAATAACAAGCACGGGTCAGATGCTCAGCTAATAAAAATGGGCATCGCTCATCAGTCCTCCGTGGAGCTGCGTTGGTTTACACGAGCGAGGGGCCCGGTTTTCTCACTCTATCTGAGGATATCTATGGAGGATTCCTTATTTGCTGGGGTGGCACGAAGCTGTTCTTGACATGAATTTGGGATGCCTGCTCCACTCATGATTAATGAGGCCACCAGTGAGTTATAGTCGTCACCCTGGCATGACTGACACTTGGATGTTTACTGTGCCACACCACTGCCTCTTGTTTACGCCAAAGGATTTACAGAGATAAGCCCTGAGACGTTATTAAAACATGCTTTTAAAATCCCTCTACCTATACTATTAACTTGTCTTAGCAGAGGCCTAAGAGGGAAAATAAATATAAATGGGGTATTTCAAATGTCTAAGCAAGTCCCGAAAACAGTGGGCATGTCACTCAGCACCACAGTTCTGAAATCTTGCTATTTCCAATTGGCTATGGTTAGAAACACTTGCTATGTTCTTCTGGAGAGAAGGATTTCTCAGCTTTCCAGCAAAAGAAAGCTTTCAAGGACTAATAATGATAGATATTGATATTTGCTTCTTATAACTGTCACTGTTGGGAGGCTGAATATTGTACATATAGCAAAACCAGCCAGCAGGTTGGTTGATTGATTGACTGGCTGAATTTTGAGTGGAAGCAGGATTTTGTATTTGAAAAGGAAATTTTTTACTGCTGGTCAATGTGAAGAAGGTTACAATAAATTGGCTGCAGTATAAAATATCAGATATGTGTTCTCATTTACAAATAGATAAATTTGTTCTAATTAGGCTTGAGATTTCCTGGTCTGCAGTCCCAGAGGAATTCTCAACCAAGAAGCTGTTCCCAAGCAAGGGGCTTCTTCAGCAAACAAGTCCAGTGATAGAGGTGAGCAAAGGTGAAAGTCAGATTAAATACAGCTTATGGCCTGTTTTGGCAGCATACATGGATATATGACCACCTCATAGGTGGTCATAAATGTGTGTGTGTATTAAATAGTGACATAAATCTGGGAATATGTTCACTTCACTATGCAAAAACTTGGCTATACAGGCCAAATATAATGCTATAAAACGAAGTGTGAACTGTCCGTGATGCAAACAACTGGCAAAACTTTGCAGTGCAGGCAGTTCCTAACTTCCCACCTCAGCCGTAAAAGACAGTCTGTGGTCTAAACTACAGGGACGATGTATCCATATATTTGCGCTGGCTGTTTTGTATCTACCAGTACATGGAATTAATTAAGGCTGCATTGAAAACCTAACAATTGGTATCTATGCAGGTAGTTGAATAAATACATATACTGCACTCACAACTGCAAACCTGTGTTTTCACTTTGCAAGTGAATGTGCCCAGGTGAACGGGTTTAAGAAAACATTTTGACATTTACATTATACATCCACATGCTGAATAAAGAAAGAAGGCTTAAGAAAGAAGTTGAAAAGCCTGAGGAGGTGGAAACCACGTTAAAGTTGTTTGCAATGGTGTGTAAAATGGTGAGTAACTCCAGTGTCATGTAAGTTCAGCGCGGACCTGGCAGCATATGCTCACATGTATGCCAGTTTTTCATGGGGCAAAGGAGAAGTTTCCTTGAATTGTCAAGCCAGCTCCAGTGTTCAGATATTATTGAAGAAGTAATTTGGACTCGTACTGGCAGGGCAGGCTTGCTTTCCGAGGCATTAGAGGTATTATATTCAGTTCCAAGTTACAGTGACATTTGCTTGGACTCATGAGGCACCTACTCCTATACTTCACTTACAGCGTATTTCTTTTCCAGGGGCAAATGTCTCAAGATCTTGTAGTTTGCTTTTTTTTGTAGAGAAACAGCTCTAGCATATAGAACAATCTCGGTGAAATGAAGGATGAAAGTAGACGAGGGAAGGGTTAGAAGAAGAGCAGCTAGGGAAATATCAAACTTAGGTAATAATAAAACAAAGTGTCCAGATGATTTACAATCACTTCTTTTCTTTCTGCTCCTCAGCATTGCCTTTTACCAACAGTTAAATATCAAAAGCAGCGATGGGCCAAAACCTGTGATCTGAACAGCTCCCTCCTTGCTCCCCTACTAAACTTGAGGGAAGTTCAGCTCCAAGCTTGTTCCTATTTGATACTAAATCAAACATCTCAGCATTCACCACTGATTACACTCCTCAGCAAAGCTGCCTGCTGCTGAGCTGTTTCCATGGAGGTTGCGCTCATCGGTTTTGAACTGTTTTGACACCTGTGCCTGTTTTCAGCCAGCTTGAAGGCATACCTGAGAAGAAGTGAGGCTCCTTTTTATTTCAGGGAGTCTTTGGCAGCACAGCACCTGCACCCTGTGAGACTCGCTGCAAGGCTGAGCCCCAGTGCACTGACTTCAGCTAGAGAAGAAGGCCTGTGCCAAGGTGGAAGGGATTTACCTAAGGAAACCTACCCTTTGGGATCACTTCAGGCACATCTCCAATTTAGGAATGAAATCCTAAATCTGCACACTTCTCACCAACTCTTGCTACCAGCAGAAGAGAGGATTGCAAGATGCCAAAGCGATCAGGGCTGCCTTGTTTACCAGCTTTGCTTATCGGGTGCTGCAGGGACAGTCCCAGTGCCATCCTGGCACCCCGATGCTGCTCTGCTCAGCTCCCTCCAGAGCTCACTTCCCTCTCGATTTTGTCAGCGTAACTGCACATGAAAGGGCTCCCTAACCCAACTGCTGAAGTGACGAGAGCTACAAAAATAAACGTACTACTGCAAGTGTTGAAGCTGACCCAGATAGCAGTGACAGAATCGGGTTAGGGAGCACCTCCAACCTGCAGCGATGCCGGCACATCTGCAGCAGGGATAATGTTGAGCAGGGTGGGAAGGGAGCGCTGGGGCACTGCGTGCCCCGGGAGTGCGTTCCGCTGAGGCCAGGAGAGCCCCTTCACCCCTGCCTTAAGCAGTCCCTGCTGCAGCAAGAGCATCTCTTCTTTCTTAGTTGTGTGAGCCCTTCCCCACGGCGCAGGCAGGACGCTTTTCAGCGGCAACAGCAGCAGGGCTACAAGAGGGAGCGGAGATGAAGAGGGGCAGGGTGAGATGCTGATATCAGAGGTGTAGGTTGTCCTTGCTTTAGGATCTGGGTGAAAGACCCTTCTCAATTACACACAAGAAATACGAAAAAAAGCCATCTTTTTTTTGGCCAAGACTTCAGAGTTGTTTAAAGGGGACTCTCTAATTTTGTGCAGAAACCCCGAGATAGAGATGAAGTCTGCTGTCTTGCTGAGCACCTCTGAACTGAGGTTAGTCATTCATTCAACATGAGCGTTTCCCCCTTGCTTAGCACTTGTTCCAGCAGCCACTTGAGCCCATGAATTTCTGACCCTGTCGTGTGGCCACAACCCGACTCCTGTCACTTGATGGAAAAGACTGTTACAAAGGTAAGAAAGATTAGCACAATAAATAAATAAATAAATAAATAAATAAAGTTTTATTTTCGAGTTTTTAACTGAACAGTATAACTTTTTTTCCCACAGAAAATGTGCAATGGATATAGCTTCTACAAACCTCAATTGCTAAAAGTCTGGGCGAAGAGCAGGAGAACTGGGAGTGAAAAGCAACCAGCCACTTGCCAAGGTAAAACTATATATCCTTGTAGCTGAAGGGCATATGTCAGACCTGTCCTGGAAGGTCAGACTTAGGAGAGGAAGAGACGATATCTAAGCAAAGGCAAAAAGGATCACTCTGTTATTCCAGACTACCTGGAAGCTTCCTGCGAGGGCGCCCCTGATGAAAGAGGTGTCGTGACACAGCCCCAGCCAAGGGAAGACACCATGGGCCACTGGGTGGCCAGGGAAAAGTCTCCCTCAGCCCAGGAAGAGAATTAAGAGATTGTACTAATTGGAAGCTATTTGCATTTTTTTAAACAAGTTATCTTAGCTTAACAAACCCCTCCCATTAGGCTACATATTATGGGCATCACCTATGCATGACCAATGTCCCGTTCCAAATAAGTGCAACCTATGTGCATATGTATGGGGATAAAAAGCTCTCCAGTAACAGGCTGGTGTGAGGGGGTTGGTTTTGCAGTAGACCCTGGAAGGGCTGGGCTTCTGAACTACATCCTAACATGGCCACTGTCCCATACCTGAATAACTAAAAACACCCCTGACTTAGCAGCACTCCCTCAGGTCTTCACAGTCTAGTTCAGGTAACGAGGGCAAGTGTAATCAGAAATATTAATAAGTATCATGTTTAGCTGGAATATTGGAAGCTGAGTGTAAGCGTGAATGCCTCCTTTAAGTGAGTTTTTTTTTTTTTTCTGTGAGCTTGGTGAAAGGACTGAAGTGCAAGGCAGAGGGAGTCATTTTCATTTCCAATAATATTTTATTGATTTGCTTCAGCTAGTGTAGTTCAATAACTCAACCCCCAAAGAGATGAAACTTCTGCTCCATATAAATAGGTATTAACCTCACACAAATTACAGAGGAGTCTTAATTAAGCAATAAGAAGGCACAGCCCAGGCAGTCGGGCTGGTTAAGGGCACCCCTTGGACATGTGCTGAGGTGCTTCTCGCTCACCCCTGCCATGAACCTAAGCAGCACAGCAGCAACCCCAATCCCTCCCTCAGGGTAATGGTGCACTCAAGGGCTCCACTGTTGCTTCGGTCACAGCCCTGCAACTCCCAACTGCAAATTCCAAAGAATATGATGGCAGAATCCAATTTTTCCAAAACAGTGGGCCGCACGATCCCATCGCTGTCTGTGTCTATGCATCCAAGCAGCGTAAGGCAGCAAGAGCAGCAGGAGCGTGGGAGAGGGCGTAAGACACTCACCAAGCACAGGGAGGCCTTGGCAAATCCCTGGGATGTAGCGTGGTCTTCAGTGGAAGCTGGAAGCAATCGCACAGATTCCAGGGGGCATCCTTCTGATTTTGTTTACGGCACTGTAAATTAGGAGAGATTCCATGGAGGTCAACAGAGCTAAAGGAGTGTGAAATGGATGCGAGGGAGGGAAGAGGGGGGAAGTGGCTCCGCGTCTCCCTCTCCCTGCGCTCCAGCATCGGAGTCAGCTTCCCGGTTTATCAAAGCACCAGCCTTTATATTTCCTGCTAGAGAAGGCCACTATTAGCATACAGCTGCACCTCTTCGGAAAGCAAAACAGAAAGAATGGGAGTTTTGGTGGAGTGCCTTTTTTTTTTTTTTTTTTTGAATTCTTTTTTCTTCCCCCTCCTTTTCACAACAGGCAGTTTAAAGCACACACACGAGGGAAACACTACAAAGCAGGCTCCCAGCTACAGGAATTCAGCGCCGATCATTGTAGTCAGGGGAGCTCTGCGCATTTACACTAATTTACACTAGCCGGTTAATTTACAGCAGCCTCCTGCCCCCTCATCACCCTCCTCCTACACCCAAAGAGGCTGAAAGCCAGTGTGGAGGAGAAAATAACATATAAGGCCGTGGAAATTCAAGTGGTGGAGAACCCTGTGGCATGGGAAGGCATCAGTATTTAACAAGGCAAAGGCTATGTGCCAGGGAGGAAAAGGAAGGCAGGGGACGTTGCCAAGAAATTGAAGTTTCCCGTGGAAAAGGCATTGCAGCTGGAAGGTCCTGGCGTGGCAGCATCACTTCCCAGCCTCTTCCGAGAGGCGGAAAAGGTACCTGCAGGGAGAGAGTAAAAGAGGGAGGTAGAGATGATGGGTTTGTAAATATGGGAGCCCCACGACTGCAGGCTCCGGTTGCCTCTGCTGCCAGGGCCGCCCACGCGCTGCAGGCTCTGCTCGCATCTGCTCCCCCGCGTGCCCCACTCTCCCTCTCCGGGGCTTCGGGGGCTCTTCCTTCATTAAGGATGGAGGTAGGGGAAGGAAAGAGCCACGGGCCACTGATTATCAACATCAGGGATCTCAGCTCCATGGATAATTGTCCTTGCTGACTGCAGGACTGGCGGTGGCTATCAAATCACTCTGATTTAATTGTACTCTTCCTTTTTTACATTTTTTTTTTCTTTCTCTGTTCTATGACTACCTACTTTGCACCTCAACTAGCCTCCACATACTAACACACACATACAAACCCCTTGAACTACTGGCAATCCAGCTATGTCTGTCCTAGCAAAGCTCTCTAGGTTATGTACATATAAATAAAAGCAGCCAAAGCACTTTGGCTAGTGCACCTTTTACTCTAGACCACTGAAGTAAATGAACTTGGCAAGAGAGGGGAAAAAAATGCTTGTTTTCATGGTTGATGCTGGTATAACTGCAGTTGCCATCAAAATATAGCTGGAAATGTCACATCAGAATCGCACCCTGATTGACAGAGAAATACCAGCCCAAGTTTCTAGCATAAATCTTGCATAAGAAAGTACCAAGGTTTAATTTCTAGGGCAAAGGCAGACCCAACAGGCAAGAATTTAAAAGAAAAGAAAGAAGAAAGGAACCTTGGGAGAAAACAATTCTATTATTAAACAGCTATTCACTCATGTACATTAACAGATAGTGCTGTATTCCATTAACAGTCACTCGCAGAACAGCAAGAATTTTTATGTGTGTTTAAGGCCTCTGGATAAAGCTGCCAATTGTTGAATGGAAAAAGCTCCAATGAAAATATTTAGCTTTGGCAGAGACAAGGCCACCTACGAGTCTTTCCATTTCCCTTATTTCTCCTTGTTCTCCCTCTCCCAACCCCCTTGCAGCCATTCTTTTGCTAGCAGCAGCTGTGATTGTCTGGAGATAGGCAGGGAAGAACAAGAAGACCCTCCTGTATCTCACGCCAATGCTGTTAGTTCAGGAATATTAGAGGATTATTTTTTAAGATGTTTCCCCCTGTTGTATTCAAGGCTGGAATTGAAAAAAAAAAAATAAGGAACTTAAGAGGATTTTCATGCAGTGTGTTTGTTATTCATTTTGTTGTTGCCACAGCATGAGGGATTTGTGCGCGTTTAAGATATCAACTTAGTTACGTTCCCTTCACTTCATTAGTTTTGTTTGCCAGCTGATGGGATGCCAAGGTGAAGCAACTGAATCAAAGAAGATTTAATGTAAATACCATTTATAATATAGGGCAAACAATACAATACCAGTGAGGTGGCTGGAGAAGGGGGAGAGGAGGAGAGCAAAGTGAGTATCATGCGCTGTCTCTGCAGAGGATGCCTCTTCAAAGGACAAATGACTGGAGAAACCAGCTGCCCTGACAAAAATCATCTCAAATGTTGCCAGAGACTTGTGTTGTCATCAGCCCCTTCTTTCAGAGCACTGCTGCTCTCGGCTGTATCTTTTGTTGTGTTGTAAAGGGATTGCAATCATTAGTTATTCTTACAAGGATAACTATAAATAATCTACTGCTCTGTGCACTAGATTATTTGGTCTCATTTGCACAGTTTCATTACTGGTTTCATTGCTGCCTTATCAGTAGCCCGACAGCCTTGCATCACACTCTACTATGTAGCCACTCAAAGGCACGCTGGAGATTTTGCCTTTTGCCTCAACGTTAAATGCTGGAAACTTGGGCTGTAAACACTAACCATAAACTCTCTGCCCTATCTCCTTTTTCTCTTTTCTTTTTCGCTTTTTTTTTTTTTTTTTTTTTTTTTTTTTTTTTTTTTGGATGGCCATATTGAGGTAGATCCCTTGTTATTCACATGCCAGGCAGATGTCACTGCCTTCACTGCTGTGTAGCCAGAAAAGTAAAATCTACTATCAATCCCCTATCCAAGATTTCTTTCATCCAGGAGCTTGTCTCTGACAGTCGTCAGTAGCAGCTATTTCAGGGAAAGGTGTGAGACCTCCCAGTGACCGTCACAAAATAACGCGCATCTTGCACAGCTGAATTCTAGCAGCATCTCTCACTACCTGCACTTAAGGCACCTGCAGCTGAAAGCCATTTATTTTCACCGTGCTAAACAACAGAACAACAATTTGTTTACAGGAACACAACAGTGCACGGGGCAGAATTCAGAAACAATCTCTCTCTCTCTCCCCCCAAACCAGACTTTAGAAATGAGAATATTTATTAACAGTGACAAATTGGAAAAGATATGGCCCAGTGATAGTGATATTATTGCTATACCTTGTGTTCCTAACACTTTCAATGGGAATGTCTATACGGCTTTCACTCGAAAAGAAAGGAACCAGGGCTTCTCGGGTCTAATAAATCCATGTAAAGCATGAAGAGCCATTGGCTAAGTTACCAGGGAAATTGTGGGTTTCAAAACGGCTTGCTCGGCACTCTCCAGGCCCCCCTGCCTTCCTGGGAGCCAGTATCCCTTAATAACAGACTTAGCCCCGAAAAGACTTTGGGAAAGAGGGAGCCCTGAGCGCCGTCATGCAGCTGGGGAGGAAAGCACGGAGGATCGGAGCAATCGGGAGCTCGGCTCCAGCGGCTACTGGGCCACACGTGGCTCGAGACGGGCCGAGCCACCCCAGCCCCTCTGTTCCTCAAGGCACTCGGGTTTTGCAGCCCTAGGGGTTATTCTTGTGCTGTCACTGAGTCTTGTTGTTCTCCTCTTCACAAGGACAGTGCACACACCTCTCGCAGAGTTTTACTTTTTTTGACCTCTGTTGTCTACAAGACCCTATTTCAGGAGTTGACAATAACATTTCTCTATTGATTCCTTTCCTTCTTCCATTTGGCAAACATTGATTTTTTTTCCTTGTGTTTTTTTAATGGAGCTTGAAATTAACACAGATCCGTTGGTTCAGATCCCTGTTTGAATTAGTGCAGTTTTAGTAATAAAGTTAGGTAGCAGTTACCTTGGAAACAGAGCTCTGTTTTTGCAAACATTTTAACAAACATACACAAATAGAAGTCAGTGATACCAAGTTCCTTTCTAATAGACCGGCGGATGTTGACACCAGCGCGCACCTCCAGTCTGGTACAGGTTGCCTGTCTGATGGCAGCCGTTTTAAAAGAGTGTGAATTTTGGGGCTGCCGTAAATAGGCAGGTTTGGGCGGGAGTCCGTATACACAGAAGCAGGAGGCCTCAGCTGCTGCACAACCGCCAGGGAGAGCCTTGACACGAAACAACTCGAATACCTGTGACGCCTTGGAGCAGGTAGCACAGTAGTTTTAGACTTTGGTCTAAAAATTGGTGTAGTTTTAGTAGTAGTAGTAGTAGTAGTAATAGTAGTAGTAGTAGTAGTAGTAGTAGTAGTAGTAGTAGTAGTAGTAGTTTTAGACTTTGGTCACCACTTGGTGTAACAGCACAGGACTCTTCTGCCCTCTCCTGAACCAATGCCCCCAAGGAGGAAGAGTTTAAAAATAACTAAAACCATTTGAAATTAGGGAACTGTTTCAGCACCTCTTGGAGCGGTTTGATTCGTGTCACCTCCGCTGCCTTGGAGCATGAGGCTGAAGGTGTCCCAACCACGCTGGCTCTGAGTCCACCAAGTACAAATACAAATGAAACGCTGAGGGAGAGATGACAAGCAGTTCTGCTGAAGTTTGTTGTTTTTAAGATTTTTTTTCTGTCTCCCAAGATCACCTTCAAAAATGAAACCTGGCGCTTTGCAAAGCACTAACCGTCGAGTCGCTGATGTAGTTCCAGGCCCCATTTACGGACAGGCAGCAAAACACCGAGGAACAGATGCCCATGCTGCCCGTCACCCCGGTGTTAATGCACACAGCATAATGGATGACTGGCCAGCGCATTTGAAAAGCAGTTCATGAAGCAAAGTAGAAATGATATGTGTGCAGGATATAATTACAGCAGTAATGCAATAACATTCCATGTTAGATTATTAGGGTCTATTCTGGCCTTGACATGCCTACATAACTCCCATTAATGTTAATTGAGGTTATGCACGTGAGTCAGCAGCTGAGCAAATCACTAAATTAATTACATGTAAAATACCTGTTTCGTTGTTCTAAACCCACCGGGACATTTTGTCAGTGAAAAGTCCAGGAAAGAACTACCACAGGGCGGAGGAGAAGAGGTGTGGAGAAGAATACATGGATTTACAAAGCCCATTAAACAAAATTAGCTTTTGACAAACAGGCAAGGGACCGGGGGAATAATAACTCCTGGACAAGGCTTTCCGCACCTGCTTCCCTGGGGGCTCTGCGTGACCGAGCGGGGAGAGGGTCCCGCTTTCGCCCCCCGCAGCACGCCCCGCAGAGGAGGGTACCCGCGGCGCTCGTGAGCAGAGGCGCTGAGCTCTGGCTCTGTGTCCAGCCCCGGCTCTGCAGGCACCGGCGGCCCCCGCGGCGAGTGCAGCCGCCAGAGCAGCAGCAGGCGCGGACGAGGCGCGCGGCTACTGAGCTCCTCTGCTTGGCACTCGCAGCCCCCGCGCTCTGCCCAGCAACACTGTGATCAAGCCGGTGATGTGACAGGGACTGGGGCGCTGGCAACATCTTTGCCTACGGTGGGAGAAGTTTGGGCTGGAGGTTCAAAGCGTGCGTTTCACGGAAGGGTCTCGGTCTGCAAGCGCTTATCCTGGAGCTTGGAGGGTGGCGGTGCCCATACGGGGAACTGAATCAGTCTCCTCTCGCTCCTTGTCTGATTTTTGGTTTAAGTGCTGGGGCCTCTTGAGCTTTCAGGATGCCTGGGTGCTAAATCAGAGTGCAAAATTCATGGTTAAAAGGGCTTCCCAGAGGAAGGAGGGGAGCGGACAATGCCCTCCATTGCCTGCCCCTCTTGCCTCATGGTGATGCTATAGTTAGAGCAGAGATGTACTCGTCAGCCTTTTCCATACCAGGAAGCCCCTGGAATTCCCTCCCCAGCTAGGCAGGAGCGGGAAGGGGTTCCCCCACCCGCTCAGCAATCCGAGAAGGCCCCGGTGCTCATAAGCCCCGGGAACCTGTTTGTGATCCCCCCTGGGAGGGGGGACAACTGCCCCACATTCGGACTTCCCGAAATAGAGCAGTAGCCTCCATGTGACCAGCAGGCCCCCTGCTCATGGACTACCCCAGGAGGCCTGCGCTTTTAAACCAGTTTTACAATGTTTTATGAAATACAACAACCCTAGGGGCCTTACTTTGCAAAGTAGAGGACAGGTACTCAGGGCAGAAGCTGTGGGCTGTCAAGCAACATCATATAGCAGCACAAGCATTGAAATGTGCTCCTGCCCCATTGCACTGTGTGAGTTTCATCACTTAGGGAGTGCACAGATCCTATTCCTATAACAGGCCAGATTCAGAGATACGGGCAGCCTACCTCCAGATGGACTTAGATTTCTCCAGCCCACAACGCTTTCCTATAGCATTACCCATATATACAGGCTTTGTGTATGTATACAAAGCCCAGTAATTAAATATCCTTGTATCAAACAGCCAGGAGCTGGAAATTTTACTTCATAATTCCACAAATATTGATCAATTGTTTTGAACTTTTCTGCTCTTTATCATACATTGCAAATCACATTAGAGCATCTCCCTTGCCATTACAAATTGCACTTCAGCCTAGATACTTAACTCCAGTTTGTTTTGCTTAATAAAGTTCTGGGCACGTCTGTGCTGGGAGGTAGGTTATAAATAATATTAATAGATGGCAGGTCAAGCACTGCAAAAAGAGCCAGCCCAATCAAAGAGAATTTACAGGACTCAGACTTTCACGGTATTAAATTTTAGGCGCTAAAAAAAAAAAAAAAAGCGGAATCGGATTATGCCTCTTTGCACCGTGGCGCAAAGTCAGCGGAGACTTTTCACATGGATACACTTCCACCAGCGCACAGGATGGTCACAAGATACAGCCCCTCATCGGCACCCTGTGCAGGAAGCGGGAGTTTTTCCGCAGTTTTCCTCAGGCTCCCCCAGTTCGCGCGGGTGCACGAGACACTCGACACAGGGTGGTGGCCGTGCCAAGCCAGCCTTGCCTCGGGCCCCCGTCCGCCCTCATCCTCACGCGTGGCATCCGTCCAGCTGCCCTCACCCCCCGGCTGCCCTTGTCCCCTGGTGCCCTCGTGCCCCCGGCCCTGTCTGTCCCGCCGCCCGTCTGCAGCCCCCACCGCACACGCGGCGCTCCGGGGAGGGACGGCGGGAGCAGCAGGGGGACACGCAGCGGCTCCCCGGGGTCCCCTTGCCTCGCTATGGGGAGCAGGGTGGCCACGGAGGTGGCAGCCTCTTATCCCGCTCAAATTAAATAACCCCCCCGAGCAGCAGGTGCTATCGCAGATATGTCGGGAGGCAGGGAGAGGGAGAGAGGGAAAGAGGGAAGGAAGCGGGGGAGCAGGCGGGCAGGGAGAAGGGAGGGAAGGGGGAGCCCCCGGCCCTCAGCCTCCCCCGCCGCCCCCCAAGTCCGGGCCAGGGACGGTGATGTTCCCTGGTCGCCGGTGCTGGGAGCCTTGCAGGGAAGGGGGAAAAGCCACGTTCCACATCCCTTGGAAAACAAACACGCGCCCCTCTCCCGCGCCGCGAGCGCCGGCGAGGAGGGCG
>VZSV01000038.1:4630144-4655503 GCA_013398735.1 Nothocercus julius | reverse complement strand
CGCCCGCCCCGGTGTGCGACGCTGCGCGGGGCTTGCGCAGCTCCGGGGAGCGCTGCGGCTCGCCAGCGCCTGGACGGGCCCACGCGGCCTCCTCCCGGCACCCGAGGTTTCCTCTGCAAACCCTGTTAGCAAAGCGGCCAACTGGAGCAAAGCGGGATTTCTGCTCTGACATTTTGTCGGCTCCCGGCTGATTTCAAGTGTAAATTAAGGCACAGTTTGGTTACAAGACAGTACAGATCTCCTGCAAGTTGATCCTGTTGTCTTTGAGCAAGCGAAGTCTCAAATGGTGTAAGTAACACTAAAAGTTTCTCAGGAATAACTGGAATTCCTTGGTGGAATACGCCAGGAACCCAGTAAACCCCACCCCTTTGTTTCCCATCCTAATCTTACCTTTTTCTTGCACCCTTTCCAGTGCTTTTAGGTGTGTGTGTGTTAACATCCATTTTGCAGATGAACCCCAGACTGGTGTAAATCACCCCACATCACCATATACCTTCTCACTCGCATCCCTTTCCTCAGTCTGTGCAGACAGCCACAGATGCTCAAGCGTTGGAACAGGCTGCCCGGGGAAGCGGTGGAGTCACCGTCGCCGGTAGCGCTCCAGAACCGTGTAGATGAGACACTTAGGGACATGGTTTAGCAGGCATGGAGGTGATGGGTTTAGCGTTGGACTTGATGATCTTGAAGGTCTTTTCCAACCATAATGATTCTGTGAAACCAACCTGGGACTTCCAAGCAGATGCCGAGGCACTTCTATTTCTCCTCCGATGTGCTTGGTGTCACAAGGTGACGATGGACACACGGTGGCTGTCGCTGTGATGGGCAGGGGTCATTGCAAGTCAGTGCCTTCTGGAGCACGTCAAGAAGTAAAACTAGGACTGCAGATCCTCATGAACCTTCTTCGAGTAACAGGAAATAGTCCTGAAGAAAGATTCAAACGCTGCTGCCTATCACTGCTTTATTCACATGTACAGCAGCTAGGGGTACAGTCCTGTGGGTTTTAGAAAAGGATTCCTACTCAGATAGAAAATACTTATTCCTCTGTAGCTGTATTGATTAGCTTTAGGTGTGAATAGCAATGCCATTCTTGCCCTCTAAATGCTCATTCTAGTCAATAACAAAATTAATTTGTATACCAACAAATCCACAGCTATCCAGAAGGGAAATGAGCTCAGTATATAACAGAGGGGAGAGTTTTGGCAAAAGGGAGAATGTAGAAAGTAGCCTGGTTGTAAGAATTATTGATAAAAGAATTACATATTTATAGAATCCAATTCTGTATCTTGAAGCATTTTTATACACTTAGACATCAGTGATAACTCCAGCCATTTCAATAATTGCTGCATGGTTAAGGAAACTGATTTAAAAATACCATCTCTTACTCATTTGCAAATTATTACTACTATTTTTGTATAAGATAGCACCCCAGAGTCTGTAGCACAGATTTGGTTTGTGGTTGGTGCCACGTAAACTCATAATGAAGGGCCTGTGCCTTTGAACCATCACCTAAGAACTGGCTTTTCAAACCACACAGTGAGAGATTTGGGGTGTTCATGTATTTGTAAGTGTAATTCAAAGATTATAGTGAAGTCCAAACCTGAGATAAAAGCATAAGTTTTGCAAGATTTAACATTTTAGAGTCTACATGGGCTCTCAAACACTAAAAGGTGCCTTGAAAAGGCTACTGTGCTGACATAAATGTGCCTAATGCACTTAAACTCCAAATCCAGCCTGAGCATCTGGAGCCGCAGCCACAGTCATCTCCTCAAACTCCTTGCAGGGAGAAGGTCTGAGCTCAAGGAAAGTGGTGGAGTCCAATTCACCATCACTTTCAGTCTCGGTCCGTGTTACCCCAAAGCTGGGAGGCCAGAGAGGGAAAAATGGGAGAGTTGCAGCACTCCATCTCTCTCAGCTGGATTTCCTGGGAAACATTTGCTTCCCTACCGAGGCTCCTGGAGGGAGGGAAGAATCAGTAAGCAAATGGCCCAAACGGCACAAACAAAAAAATGCACTGGGGCACTCCAAATCCAAAAAAACTTTGCCCCTGTACTGCACATAGGTAAAATCAGATCGAAAAGTGTTAGGAAAGAAGTATTGCTCTCATGTTACAGCACATGCTGAAAGTCTCTTACACAGGAAACCTGTGGAAGAAGCAGGAACTGATCCCCACTGCAGTATCTGAATAACATGGCTTACCCACCTCTTAATCTTGGCATTAACCAAAAGGCAAAACAAATGAAACTACATTTCAGGGCCAAGTGATCCTTCCCATGTACTGCACCCACAGGGGAGAGAGAATTATGTTTTGAATAAAGCAGAGTACAACATAGAAACAAGTAATGTGCGGGGAGTTTGTCCCCAGGCAAAGGCCTGTGCTAAGACAGTGATCTTAAGTGATACATGGGTGCTGTGCAAGCTGCCACGTTGAGGTGTCACATTCAGAGACACAACAGAAGCTGGGGAATGCACACAAAGAACGGCGCTGTCTGGACAGAACGCTGTATCTGTGCGGCATGTCCTTCATTTATCTCCAAAACACATGAAGTTCAAGCCTCTCAACAGCAAGGTACCACCTACCACAAATGTGACAGTGCCAAATTCTTGGCTTTGCTGAACTGGCATAGTTCCACTGAGTTACATAAACCAGCAGCCAGGTCATGAACTAAAACCTGAAGCTGGGGAAATTATAAAATTCTAGGAATGCAGACATTTCAGCCTGCTTCACCACCCCCCTTCTCTTGCTAACTTTTTTTTTTTTTTTGGCATTTACACAAAAAAACATGCCAGTCTGTCTTTTATAATACCCCGATGAAGAAAATGTAAGCTACTCTGCCTGATATTAAAAGATGTCGCATTTGGTAATATCTGGATGGAATCCAATTGCTAAACTGCTGAACTGTAGTTTGTAACGTAAGCACAGTTTGAAAGGAAAGCACCAAAGACAGACAAAAATGAAAGTTATCAAAAGGAATAAAAGAACATGCGAGCAGAAAGCAGCAGGAGGAATATACAGTGCCTGAGAAGAGAGAGAAATGTACCACATGCATTCACAGCGATATCAGTGATTTAAACACAGTCACGTTGTGAAACTCAGCACTAACGTCACAAAAAAGCGGAGGGGGAGTGAACAATACTATAGTACACCGCCAACTGTGTGATGACATGGGAAATGAGAGTGACCCTCACCTGGAATATGCTAGATGCTAAAATACAATGTGGGCTACTTTTTGAAGTGAGGAAAAAAAAAGTTGCAATATGTAAAGTTAACACGTCTTAGATGAAACAGATTCTCCTGCTATTAAAAGGATCAGGGTTTGGTCAAAAAAGACTTCGTTGTTTAACCTCGAAGAATTTTGTCTTTGAACAGCTGCAATTTTATTATATACATACAAGTGTTAGGTAAGTGTGGGATACCAACCTTAAGCTTTGATTTTTTCTAGATATTGTCAGTTTATATCTGACTCTTGGTACCACTATCGCACGTTTTTGCTAGTAAAGCAATGGTAAGGTCCCACCAACACCACATCAGCCTTTCTAATCAGAGACCCATAGAAAATGGGGTTGGAAGGGACCTTGTGAGGTCACCTAGTCCAGCCCTTTGCCCTCAGGCAGGATCAATTACACCCAATCATTCCTGACAGATGTGTGGCTAAACTGTTATGAAAAACCTCTAAAAATGAAGATCCCACAACTCAGGCAACCTGTTGCTGTGGTTTACCAGTGTTAGGCTAGAAAGTCTGTCCTGATGTCTTCTTTAAATCTCCTTTGCTGCAATTTAAATCCATTAGTTCTTTTCCTATTCCCAGTGGACACACAGAACAATTCATTACTTTCCTCTTTGCAGCAAGCTTTACATATTTGAAGACTGTTATCACATTCATCTTCCCTCCTCTGCATCTGCTTTCTTTATGTGTATAATCCCATTCCCTTCAGTCTATCCTGAAAGGTCTTGTTTTCTAGACTTCTGACCGATACTTACTGCTCAACTGTCCAATTGGTCAACATCTTTCTTTTTTGAGGTATAGTGCACAAAAGGAGGCAGGTTAGTCCAGCTAAAGACTGGAGAACAGAACAATTAATGTTGGATTACTTCATGTTTCTTTGCCATGACACATCTATTCAGAGCCCAAATTACATTAGCTTTCATGACACAGTGACCTGTGTTCTGTTTTTAATTCATGGCCGTCACAGATCCCTTCCTGCAGAATGCCTGCTGAGTCAGGCACCCTCATCATTTATAGATATTGTTGACTCTAGGAATTCAGCGACAAGATCCTGGAGAGTTCAAAACAACTTCCTTGAACTTTATCAAGGCTAGCAAGGAGCTAATGTAGTGTCATTTCATTGAAAGCGATGAAGAAACATCAGAAAAGAACTTAGCCCATGCTGTCCATACAGAACAGAGGAATTCAGTAATGGTTCTTTGTGTTAATACCATGTTCAGCATATTCAGCCTGCAATAGTTTGAAACGCAATGATTTCTTTTAGAGAAGTTGGAAAAGTTTAAAATGTGAAAAATTAAACACTCAGAATTACCCCAATACAATGGAAGTCTCCAACCTATTCATATCCTGGTGGGCATAATACCCAGTGAATGGGGAGCTCTTTCAAGCCCAAATTGTACACAAAATGGGATGAAATGAGAACTGTATTTTATTAGGTCCACCTTGGTTGCAAGTTGAAGTTCACCATCTCTTCGTATCTATAATATAGAGAATAATATTTATTTTAGTCTGGAAGCATGTCACAAGAAAACAGCTGTTCATCCTCTTCCTGTTCTATTGGCAGATTCTTTTCTTTGTGGCCCCAGGAATTTGTATGTACAGTCTCAAGCAGACACAGAGATCAAGGTTCATCACAGTAATAAGGCAAGAAAAAAGCCAATTATTCAAGTCAAGAAAGTGGTATTTCCCTGGTTATAAGAATATTAAGCAGAAAAGTAGTGAAATTAAAAAATTGCTCTGAATTTGACCTTGCTCTGATTTTGATTTTTACCAAATATTTAAAACAATTTGGCAGGATTAAACATTAATAGTGGAAGATTTGTTCTATTGAGCTACTTAATATTCTAATTCCCATCAAACTTCCCGTAATTCCCATAGATGCTTCTGAAAATCCTTGTTTTCAATGTTGTCCCCTGGATGGACAGCTTGAAACATCACTGGCTTTCACAAACATGGTCTGCCTGCTATAATTTATGAAAATCATAAAATTGATTTAAGCTCTGTTCAGTGCTCCATAAATTTTACGCAGTCCTTAAATTAGAAAACTGCTGCTGCTGCTGCTGCCGCAGCACTGATCAGAATGATGCTTAATCTCTTCTCTAGAGATCGTTGGCACATCAGAGGAGAAAAGGAGAGACTGAGGAGGCTCAATTGCTTGTTTCAATTTAACAGGGCAGAGTAAAACAGCCTAGATGCCAGGGCTGCAGTCCACTGGGACTGTGTGGATCATGTTCATATTCCCAAAATAGTTATTCTAGCCTTCCTCTGCCTTTCCTTACATTAAGCTAGAAAATAACTTTTCCTGATTTCACTAGGATACTTTCTAGCACATACCATCAAATTTCAAGGACATCTACGAGATCCTTGACATGTTCACTCCCCTTTTAGTTTATAATCAGCATGTTCCTGTTCTCATACACCGGACAACAGTATTATCTAATTGCACACTGGCACAGAAAAGCTTTGCAAGCCTCATTGCATCCCTGTCAGGTAGTATCCCTCTCAGACCAAAGCTGTTCCAGACCAATGTAGACTCTTTGATTTTAATAAACTCAGACTTACTAGAGTATTTTTTATCTCTACATTCTTTGGTAAAGATTAAAGATAGTATTTTTGGCACTGAATCTAAAACAAGATGAAATTAAAGTCCTAAAGAAATATATTTGAAACAGCTACATATCCCTCGCTCTTAAATTTAGCCATCTGACACATTAATACTACAGAGTGCTTTGTCTTAATCAAGATTTTGTTTTGGGCTAGCTAAATTCAAACGATGAACACTCCTGTTTTTCTACTGAAGTCTCCTCTGGAGTAGCCCATTTTTTCAAAGGCAAGTGCTCAGCACTTTATTAAAATCACTGTTTTCAGCATTTTATCCTGCAGATCCAAAGTCAGCAGCTGCTATAGCCTTTTTCTTAGTACTGTCACTTTCTAGCTCTTTCTACTCTCCTGACAATGATTCCTAGCCTGTCATTCAGACAGTTGTCATTTTTAAGGGATGCCTTTTCAGCCTCGCTATACTCACTTTTCTCCCACGTAACCCTGTGAGCTTCATTCTTGTTCATACGCTATGTTTTTGCTCAGAGGTATACAAACCATCTGTGCCTCTAATACAATGTTCTTAAATAGCCTCCAGGCAGATCTCTATGGTTTTTAAGTATTTCTCTTTGCCCTTCAGCCTGCTGTTAACCATTTTCCTTATAGTTTTGTAATCTGCCCTTTTAAAGTTCGTTGTTACTATGTTGTCCCTAAGGGAACAACTCTTTTATGATATCAGAACTAAAAGCGTGCAGTGATCACTGCTACCCCTTGGAGGACTGACAAAAACTTCCTCTAATAACTTCTGCCTATTACAAAGCAGCTCCCTCTTACCCATGGCCTTACCTATTAACTGGTGATCCCCTGAGGACTGCCATGGGAGTCAAGAGAAAGGAATCCTTTGCCATTTGGACCAAAATAGCACCAAAGCCACTTTCCTGTACATCTCTCTACAGAAGAAACCTGCCTTTGCCAGTTCCTGTTTTACCTCCTGCAAAATAACCAAGAACAAGAGGTCATGATGGCAGAAGCGCCATAAAATTCAATTTTATGTAATTTTCCATACTGTTCCCATCCACTTCGCTTAGGAAAAAATTACTTTCCAGGGGCTGGCTCTAAGATTTTATTGCTTCTTAAAATCTTGAGGAGTTCTACAGGCCGTTACTGCCATTTATACAAAACTTTTTAGTGTTTTTCTCTTACTCTTGTACTTGCTGCATCTGGAGCATAGTTGAGGAAGTCTAGCAGCAGGGCATTTCTACAATATAGAAATGTTTATTTATTTATTTTTCAGACTAACTCCTCACCTCAGGAATGGGCATAATGGGCCGATACTGAAGAGGCAGCTGATATACCAGCCTCTCCCCCTGGCAAATGCACCAAGGATTGATTGATGCCAGCTTGCCAAGGGCAAGGGCTATCGGTTACTGACTGGCTTCAACAGACAAACACTTACTGAGCCTCCACGTGGCACCTCTTCTGGTTTGCCTAGGGTAATGACTCATGCTCAGGCAAGCCTCATGTCCTCAAGGGCGCAAGCGACTTCATGCAGCCAGGTGGAGCATTACTTAGTTAAGGCACTACAATACAAGGACAACAATCAGCCGAAACGATGACATTGCTGCTTCCTGCCTCATTATGAATCTGCAGTTGCCTAACAGGATTGTATACTGCAGCACGGTAAAAAAAATACAGTAAGCCCAATGATGAAACTTCAAAAATGAGTTAACATATAATTAAAACAGCTAAATACAGGCTTCTCAGGCTCAGTGTGTCCACAAAACACAGTCTCTGAGTCTCCAAATGGTATTTCCCGGAAAAGAGAGAGACAAAAAAAAAAAAAAAACCACTCTCAGAATAAAATTCTCACTCATCTGTTCCTGTTTAGGCCAATGAAATGAATATCTGCTGTCCCTACAAATTTGTTCTTATTTGATGAAAAAAATAATATTATGGAATGATAATAATATGGGAAGGAATTCCTGGGCCACCTCCTTATACTTACATTTGCTTGCTTACTCCATCCCCTGTCTTTGCAACTTCTGTCTCAGTAATGCAGCATTTTTTGTTTCCTATCACTTAGAAAAAGATGCTATTTCTTCTGAAGACAGACTGATCTGATTCCTTGATGACAGGCACCAGGCCTGCCCTGAAATAAGCTGCTTGTATATCACCAGGAAGGATGAATTGCTCTGTGATCCTTCCAATGTAACAAAACCTCTGTTACAAGTAACCATAACCAAAACACTACAATGGTTCATCACTGTTTTTTCCAGCTTACTACTAAGCCATGAGTAGTGAGAATTAGCACCACTATCAATAAATGGTTTAAAGATCTAAGGACTTGGCAAATTTCAAAACTTGGAATTTTCAAAAAAAAAAAAAAAAAAGACCATATTGGGTAACAAGCCACATCTGACTAACTAAACTTACACTGTGCATGTTAAAAAGCTTACTGATCTGATTAAGCTACTCTCACCTTGCTCCTCCCATTGCACTTCTCTCACATTTAGCCAAGCAAGTTCCACAAGAAAAAACAAAACAAACACAAAAATCAATTTAAAAAAAAACATATTTCCCACTACAGAAGGTAAAAGGTAAAAATATAAATAAATAGAGAGGAGGAGTCTGGAAATTTGTCCATTCCAGTCCCATGGTCCACGCACTCAACTTTGGCCTCTCTTTTATTAGAACGTTCTCACGCTTATTATTTTTTCCACATCCCACTGCTTAAGACAGGTGATTGCTTAAGACAGTTTCACATTTCTTTTCTAAATGAACAAGTAATTGTTCTCTTTAGTCACAGGTTCCACGGGGAGTTGACGGCGTGTATAATTTTCCTGGTGTGTCACATTAAGAACACTGAAATTTCACATGGCTACCTGACTAAAATGCTTTGGTGCATCACTCACACCTCTTAATAAAATATATCCAATTAATTATTGTTAAGTGAACCAGGAGTGAAATACAATGAATACAAAGGTCTCCTGGTCAGAGTACTACAGATCACAGCCAGAATAAAGGAAAGAAACTGTGCTTCTGTATCCACCTTTCTTCTCCCTGCTGTGTTGCCTGAACAACAACATGCCTTCCATTATATTATTTCCAAGCAAATTCAATTAATGTATTTGGCAGATGTCTGGAATGCTTGAAGTCGCAGGGCAGGGAGGATGATTAAGCAAGAGTATTGCATCCAGTATTCTGAGATAACCCTCTTTTTACTGACCTTCACAAGTCTTTCACAAAGAAAACTAAATTCTGTTTAAATGCAATTACTGACCAGGTTCAAATAGGACATCAATCTCATTTTGATTGTGCCATATAAGCTAGATATTTGGAGGGGTAAAGGTAAATCTAAATTCCTTCTGATCCTTGGCAAGCATTTACCTCTTGATAACCATGTCTCTGGAACTGCCTTGCAGCTACAGTGAAGAACTTTCAGTCTGTGCAAGAAAACATAGGCAAGTGGATTTTTGTGCTGACAAAACGAATCAGAAAAGTTTAGAAGTATTCATATGTTAACTCATTCTTTAAAGTGACTCTGAGCGAGGCAGAATATTTACTCCATCCTAGAAATACCATAAGATATTCCTTCAGTATACTGTGACTCTACAGGATTTCCCATGGCTATACTTAATTTTTAAAAAAATGTTTTCAAACAACGTTTTACCATAGAAAATGATCAGAAAGACTAATCCTCAGAAACCTTTGACTCAGTGTTTCTTTTTCCTGCATGTGTTTTGCTTTCTAGTCAAGTCATCATTCTGCACCTCTGGCAATTCTAGCATCAGACCAGTGCCACCTCAAAACTTGAATATACCCCTATAGGTCTGCTTTTAATTTCCTGACACCACAATATAAGTATTTATTTTCAAAACTGGGGAAACACGCACTCACAAAATTAGTATAAAATAGTACACAAACTTACATATAATCTTATGCTGTGGGAAGTTACTATGTACACAGGCAGCAAAGATAAGAGGCTTAGAAGCTTTGGAGTCATCTGTGAGCACGTTACTCCAAAAATCCCATTTTATGCCCTGAAATTTTAATTTAAATATATTTGGACTACATATAGAAAACATAATTTATTGTTTTATACCACGTTAACAAATTAAAAACAGCTGTTTCATATAGCAACTTCAGATTTGCTCCTCAGTGAAGCTTTATGGCCTGAATAAAAACTTCCTGTGACACAGCAGCAGAACTGATTCCATAGCCTCACATCCTGTAATTCTGCAGCAGTCTCAGGTCTGGCTTACATACAGTTGCAGAACACACACTGCACTAGACTTATTCCAATGACAATAAGCCACAAGATGTATTTCTACCACCTTGTTCTCCCCAATCCCATCAGTTTGCAATGTTATTTTTAACTTTAGTGTGTGATGTGACACAAATCACATAGAAATGGTCTATTTCAATGGTCATAGTCAAACAGTACATGGTCAAATGAAGAATTTTTAAAGTTTCATCACAGCTGTAACATTTCTTGACTTAGACTTCCTGCTTAGAATTTCCTACTGTATCAAAACCAAACAAATAGTTTTCCATAGCTTAAAGATAACATAGAGCTTTTAAAATAAACAGTTCCCAAATAATTATGCATGTATATATACACTTCGGCCTTGAATATACTTAAAAAATGCTGAGCCCGTTAAGCGTGATAACCGAAGTGAGCAATCTCCAAAAGTTTAAACATCTTTCTTTTGCAGAAGCTGATACAATCAACTAGAATCAAACTCCTTACTTTGATTTGATTGATTGTACGAGCAAAATCAATTAACATGGTGCTGCTTGGACTGCAATCTGGATATGTACAGGTGAATTTTGTTGCTCCTTTGCAACAGTGAACAACACTGACATACACATTTAAATTCTCTTTTAAAAATAAAGACATGAGATACTGCTTAAACAGTTCCATCTGAAATAAAAAAAAAAAAAAGAGCTCAGTTCTGCTCTCACTAGTTTTATACTATGTGACTCTAGTTGGATTATAACAGAGAGAAGACAAAGTAAGACAACAACACTCAGTTTCTAAGAAAATGCTCAATCTTACTCTGTTCTCCGAAATGGTATGTAAAACATAAATACATACAACTCCTAATTATCATCATCTTCATCATCAAATGAGAGAAGACTGCTGTTTTTTATTTGCTTAGCCGCACTCTGAGGTGTAGATCCTTCTTTTTTAGCTCTCTTCGCCTCTTTCATCTTCTTACTTGAGCTTACATTGAAGTCTGAACACTTCTCTGATGAGCGTTTGGTGGGCTTCCTGAACATAATTTTTCCATCAGCAGGTTCTGGTTCACCATCTATGAAAATGAGAATTAAATCAGAAGTCATCTTCACATGAATAACACACACACAAAAGGAACTTCACTATTATCTTTTCTTTTTCCCCACAGCGCAAATCAGCCAGACAAATTAAATAATAAAGCAAGAGTGAAAACATTCCTTTTTTTTTTTGGCCATAAAATCTCCACTGGACTGATGTCCTTCATGCAAACACATCTTCTGCATGGCAACCAGCACCTGAAGGCAGCCCTCTTCCCACAGCTGCTATTAGGAAGGGGGCTTTAAATTAGGAAAAAATAAAAGTAGCAGGGCTCTTCCCACACAATCCAGTTTCATCCACTTATCAAAAGACAACTTTATATGATCTTCTAACTCCACTATTTATAAACTCCACAATAGCAAATACAATTATTTCTGAATTATGGTACCTCTTTAAATGACTAAATGTCACATATACAACACAAAGTTTTTCATTCATTTTAATAAACCTTGTCCTTCAGAGACAATTAAAAAGATCACGTGACCATAAAACTACTTTTTATTATCATATGGGATGAATGTTTCAGGGTTTCTTCATATCTGCAAAGCCAACACACTATGCCACAAAAACACATTAAAATCCACTTAAAAAACACATTAAAATCCATCTTTATGTACTAGAGAAAGTAAGAATTTAAAAACAAAAGTTTTTTTCAGGATTATCAGGCATAGGAAAAAAACTCCTGTAACTCCTGGACAAGTAACAGCATCTGGGCAGTATTTCAGGGCAAAAAAAAAAGAAAACGAGAAAAAAAGAAGGAAAAAAAAAAAAGAAAAAAAAATCCTTAATTTTAAAGGCATTAATCAGAAGCAAAGGCTCATGCTGCAGTAGTTCACAATTCTTATAATGTATATGTGATGGATATTATGGAACCATAGTAGTTCCATGCAGACATTTTTCCTAAAGTAGCTTTCTGAATAAATTATTCAACAGAAATTTCCTAATAATATAGTAGTGCTTGACAAGATGATGTTTTATTTAGCTATAACCAATAAACACTTTTTGCCTTCAGCACAAATTCCTTCTTGAATTACCTAAGCATTATGGCAGAGGACTAATTTTCATGCCATCATACACAGCATCGGCTGAAACTTTTCAGTGCATGCTCCAAACAACAAAACTGTTAGATCAACTGTATTAAACATTTTGTGGTACACATCAAGACATCAACTTAACTAGGGAACTTCACTTATGATTCCCTTTTTTCCCCATCCCCACAGACTTTTTTTTTTTTTAAGGAAGAAATCTAGCCTAAAGTACTTCCTTAAGGAGCACCAATTCTGTCAATGACTTCTGCAGAATGCAGAAAATAACAACAGGGAAATAATACTATGCAGAAAATAATCACATTTTTTCAATATAACTCAGTATTTATTCATTAGAAAAGCATTACAGTTACACGAAATAACCAGCAATAATATACAGTAGTTATTAAAAGTATGTTTATCAATAACTCCATTGCAAATCATACACAAAAAAAAATAGGTGTTTAGATGATATACATATAACTTCAAACTTGTAGATATGCAGGTTTAAGAACAGTCCATAGCAAATTTTGGGAGGGAAATATAACTACTTCTTAATATATGTCATATCTAGCCAACCAAAATACAGTACTTATCAATTCTCTCAGAAGTTATGCTAAACTTAAAAAAAAAAAAAAAAAAAAAATATTTTTTTTTCCCCCATCACAAACTATTTTGGGGCTCAGAAGCTTAATGTAAAATAATTCACCTACTGATTGCTGGTCAGCTATATGAGAACAATGGAGTCTTTGTCTTTAAGGAGACCTAGATTTTCTACTTTAACAAGCAAATGATAAGCTGGATCCTGGAGATCAGACCTCACTGTCTATATCCTTCTCTTAGCAAAGGCACAGACTGCATATAGTACCCATTGAAGCTGTGGAAACGGGATTCAAAGTAACCAGCTACTGCAGAAGCATGAGGAGTCAGGTCAAAATGGTCACTACAATTTCTTAGAACGGTGAACTAAAAAAACAGAACTACAACAATCTAACAAAAGCATACCCGCAAAACAGAGCAGCCAAACAGCTATGTACTCATACTCCATGAAAAAATGAAAAAACAGAAGTTTCAAATTTTACTCCCAGCAGTCCTGTTATCCATACTGTGAACTGCCTTAAGCTTTTCACTTTGTCTACGAGAAGGAGAAACCAACAGATAGCTTTGCAACGTGAGTTTAAAAACTTTATAAGCAAAATTCATAAACAGAACGAAGCTCAGGATTGCCACTAAACATGGCAACTCAGTTAGCTCTGATCTCTAGGGCCTCAGTATTATTTGTGTTTGATCCTGCAATAAAGGAGAAGACCTGGCAAAACACTGTCAAAATTTTATTACACATATGCTCAACAAAATTCATTTCAGTAGGAAACTCAGGCCAGCTTCAGACAACTAATACGTGTCTGCAGAGCTAGACAAAGAATCAATCAGATAAGGAAACACAGCAGGTGTGGGTCTACCTAAGCAACTTGTTGAAGAGGGAGAATAGAAGATTATCCATTTTGAAAGAATTTGATTTAACAGCTCAAGAATTTAATGTTGATTTGCCAGGATTGTCTTTTCCAGTTAGTAAAAAGTCATCTTATCTTTTTAATTTTACTAGGCTGCTATACATCAGCTGCTGTTTGCATTGATGACTTCCAGAAATAGATTTTTAATCATTAATAAGCAGGGCAAAAAAGAGATTCAGGAAGCAACCTCGGTGTCAGTAACTTTTAAAACAGTATAAAACAGAGCCTTGATAAAAGACTGTATCAGTATTACAAATTAAGGAAAGAATTTCTGGTAAATGCATTAGAACATACAAGGTAAAAGACAACCAAAATACCAACCAACCAGTCAGCATTACAGAAGAAGTAACAACAAATTCTTAGCCATAGCTGCTAATGCCTGGATCACAAACATTTACGCTGCTAGACTAAGAGAGATTTATTCAGATATGGAGTTGAAACCTCAAGTCACGAGTGACATCAGCTTAAGATGGCACAAATTCAGAAAGGTGTTTTTCTCTCCTTTAATTACAAGATGCATCTCAGAAGCAGAGTAAAAGTGAGGAATTGAAAAAGAAACACTGTTCTTCAGTTTCAGTTTTGGGGAGGTCTTTTTGTTTGCTTCTTTCCTCCTTCCTTTCTTTCCTCCTTTCCTCCTTCCTTTCTTTCCTCCTTTCCTCCTTCCTTTCTTTCCTCCTTCCTTTCTTTCCTCCTTCCTTTCTTTCCTCCTTTCCTCCTTCCTTTCTTTCCTCCTTTCCTCCTTCTTTAAATACCATAAGAATAGCCCTGATTTAGATTCCTACTGTTCACTTGATAAAAAGCAACACAAACTCTAAATGTGGTAAAACAGCTGCTTAAGCTAAGAAAAGAACTCTGAGATTCAAGACAGACAGAAGGGACTGGATTCTCTTTGCCTCTCCTCTCTTCTCTTCCTCTTCCACCCCCAGCATACAGAATGACTCAAGAATAATACTAAAAGACTTCAAATGAGTAAGGACATCTCCTGACAAATTTGGTCATCTGCATGTATCAGAATGTCCCAGAGGCCAGAAAAACAAGAAAAGCAGCAGAAAAAATCAATTCCAGAGACTATAATGAATTCTGGGAGAAAGTATCTTGCAGCAATTACCATCTTTTCTTTTGTGCAATTTTCATTTCTCGTAAGACCATTTTTATCTATCTCTGAACTGACAGAAACTCTTCATAAAATGCTCTATAAAATTCTTAAGCAGAATGTCTGTTGGTAAACAAATGACTTGTTTTTAAAAAGCCTGTAAGTCAGTCTACCACGGATGAAAAGATTTCAGCAAAGGAGGAGATTTTTAATACAGGAAAGGTTAAGCCAGCTAAAAATGTTCTGCACTACTATACTTGCAAAGCCGGTGTTAAGAGCATTACTAAATTTTGGTCTGCCTCAGGAGGCAGCTAAGCAAGGCTAGAACATTAATCAACTATTTTTGCCAAATTAATGGAAGATTGAAGCTCATCTTTTAAAGAAAAAGCAAGCCACAGGAACTGCTGGTGCCTGAAACAGAAGTTTAGCCAACTGAATAAAATGAGGCAGAAGAAAGTAAATGAGATTTGTAAAATCCTAGAATAATATCCCAAACTAAAGCTTGAAGACAAAGACCTTCAGATGAAGGCAACCATTTCAGATACATAGACAAAAAGAAGCAGAACCTCAAAACTGGTTATCTGTGGTATTTTGGAAAACTAACAGACAGTTCTAGTCACAACATACAATAAGAAACATTACTTAGTATCTATCAAAGTGTTTTGGCCCTACTCTTGACATGGTAGAAAAGAAGATAAGCAGTTCTGAAATGTGATTCATATTCTGAAATGTGAAATCTGTTTAAATTCATTTCACTTTCAGCTCTTGGAAAAAAATAAAAGCAGTAAGAAATGTAATCAAACTACACATCAAACATTCATTACACTTGCTATTTTCTGTGATAATTAGCCCCCCCAAAAAAAGACAGTAAAGCAAGATGTTACTCAAAATTCTCCTTATTAAACTAGAAGTAATCTAGAAGCTGCCTAAATATCTGCCTCTGACTAGAAATCAGAATTTAATTATAACTGGTATGGCAAAGATGCATATACACTCATAGAAGCCTTCAGCAAGCTTAGAACTGTCACCTAAATTTCCATTGAAAACCTGACCTCAACTTGGTCCTCTCCACAACAGAGGAGCTGTCATACACCCTGTTCATTCCCAAATGCAAAAAAAAAAAAAAAAAAAAAAAAAAAAAAAAAGAGAGAGAGAGAGAGAGAGAGAAATGCGCAAACAGTAACAGAATACAGAATAGAGAGCAGCAGGCCCCACAGTACAGTGGTACCACAATCCCGCTACTCTCTGTTGTGTATCTTTCCCTTCAACTGCAAGTTATTACTCCAGTGAGGAGCAGGTGATAAGCAGAAGTGCCAAAGCCCTAGAGGGGCTCAATGCTAGTATGTTTACTACATGTATTTATGCTTTAGGAAAGTCCTTCTCCACCAGAGAAGTTCAGTTTCTCTGTTCAAATACATTTCAATATCATACTGTGTTCAACTTGGCAGATAACTGCCTTTGGACTTTTTTCACAGCATGGACTCCATCTCAATAGACTCTCCTGGACAAATGCTTCTGTCTTGTACAATCATCTTTTCTCCTACTGTTATCACACAAAGTTCTAGTGGCTGCTATAACAGTAGCTTAGATGAGAAATTGCTTAGAAAGAACCTTGCCCCTTTCTTACAGTAGGCTGAAATTTCCCCCAAGACCCAGTAAGCAACATTGCTTTTAAAAAGAAGACATGTGACAGGTCTACAAACACCACCACCACACACACACACATTACACTTCTAAAACAGAGACCAGGCAGCAAAGAGGAAGCTGAGCACATTTTCTCAGAGGAGCTTGAACTGTATAAATACAGCCCTTGGTCCCCTCATTGGTTATGCCTACCACTTTTACATAGCTACCTACAGAAATAAATCATCATTTACTTCAAAGCTAACTTATGTTATAAAACTCCAAGATTTTTTTCATCAATGTGCTTTTCAAAATGATAAAATTCTCTGTGTATTTGTTCCCTCTACATTTTTTTGACTTCTCCTTTTCCTATCATTTTGATTTTAAACATACTACTACATAAGGATAGATTTGCAGCCCAAGCCTGAATTTTCTAATCCAAATGGTATATAAAAAGACAGAAGCAGCTATGGATATTATACCAATATCTCTGTGCTAGCCTCTTACTCTGCTCTGAACTCAATTTACAGCCTTTGGAAATAGCCACAATGGTTAGCCAAGGGAAAAAATTCCACAGCTTTTATGAATCATCTTTCTGTTTTATACTTGTGAGGTTCCAGTTCTAGTTAGTTGTGTCAAGACATTTTCCTGTAAAGACAGCAGTATCAACCTATTACCTGATATATCCACACACGTACATAGAGCAAAGCTACAGTTCTTCGCACCCTATGTTATGATGCAAGAATTTGGGACTTCCAAAGCATTTGTGTCAACAATATCTGAATGATGAATACTCACAGATGTTCTTAACTGTATACATCAAGCATAATTTTTTGTCTTTACTGCAACAGCCACTTTTATAATGCTTCATCTTTCCATTGCTGAAAAGTCCATGCAAGAACTTAAGATAAAACCATTACAAAGTAACATGTTTCTTTTTTTTTTTTCCTCTAGGTGTTAGTTGCCATCATTGTATCACATGTTACATTCAACTAATTCATTTAATTTTTCATAATGTATTTGTAGCATAGGTTTACATCTGAAGCTGTTGTGAAAGGCTATTCAGCAGAACAGTTTACACAGAGTTTTAAAGTCTGCATATTGTTCATGCTGTATCATACTCAGATAGAAATGCAGTCTTCACTGATATCAATTAATACATTAGAAGACTTCCCAGATGCAAAGAAGATTTGATTTTTGGTCATTTGTGGAAGAGAAGATATTTTCTGTCTCTTTCCTAGCTTTCTTGCTAACTCTGACCCAGGCTTATATTTTACTGCAGAAATCCTACTTGCATTACCCCAGTTCATTTAGTTGCTAACTTTTATAAAGTTAAAACAAATATAGTCATTAAGATTTTTGAGAATCACCTCTACCCAGAATTATCAAATTTTTACTTATTTTATTAAGAGTAAAAAGCAATACTCATTTTTTAAAAAAAAGGATTTAACAGTACAATGAAATTATCACTTTCCCATCAAGAGACAAAGCACTAGGTATGAGCTGAAATGGTGTATTTCATTTTATTTGCTTCTCTGTCATCAACTTACAACGACAGCCCACACAAAAACAAACAGATTATCAATATATAGAGGTAGAATGCACAGTCAAGAAGCATGTAACTGCAACATTATAAAAATCTGGAGTTTCTGGACATGCACTCATATAGTTCAGATTAGGAATCACAAGCACAAATGATTCTAGCAAAAAAAAAAAAGGAAAAAACCACTATTATTCAGAATTAATATTAAACAATAAACAGTATCATCAAGCTTCATTTTACATTTTTTTTTCTTTCTTGTTGGCTAAACAAAGCAATTAGTAATTTGAAATTCACCTGATTCATTTGATTTTAAGGCCTCTTTGATTTGCTGTTTAATTTTCATTGCTTCTTCTGCAGTCAAGTCCCCCTTTTTCAGTGCCACCACTTGAGGCTGCTCATCCTCTTTGTCACTGTCATTCTCACTGTCATCATCTGGAGTTGGAAGCTGTTCTCTCTAGACAGGAGAGAGACAAAAGCAATTCTGATCATCACACCAAATCACAACTCCTAAGATGCAACAGTGGGCTATAAATTTGGGTGTAAGAGGTCAGAGACAGACTTTTTTTCAGTAGGGCCCAGTGAGGATGAGGCATAGGGCACATGCTGAAACACAGAAAGTTCTGTCTGAAACTAAGGAAAAGCTTTTCCTGCGAAGGTGAGCCCGAAACGGGTTGCCCATAGAGATTGTGGAGTCTCCATCCTAGGAGACACTCAAAAGGACGTGTTCCTGGGCAACCTACCATCAGTGTCCCTGCCTGAGCAAGGGGATTGGACTAGATGATCTCCAGAGGCCCCTTCCAACCTCAACCATTCTGTGCTCAATCACAGAATCACAGAATCATAATGGTTGGAAAAGACCTTCAAGATCATCGAGTCCAACCGGAAACCCTTCCACACTATCCTGCTAAACCCTGTCCCCACGTGGCTCAGCCACACAGTTCTTTGGCTGTAAGGTTAGTAAGGAGGCCTGGCTTTTGGTGCTAGGCTCTCCTAACACACACTGTCCAAACAACACCAAGTCACTGTCATTCCCTTCAGGAAAAGGGCATATGTTACTCTGGCCCACCAGGCACACTCCCTCATTGCAGTACAGCAGGTACAGCCAAAGTCTGTTATGATTTGCTAGGACTTGGCAACTAAACAGGCTCTTGGGGAGCCACTGCAGCTGGGCACAAGGTTAATAGTCCAATTCCACCATTGAGACACAGATTCCTGTGGAAAAAAACCAGTATGTGTTCTTTCAATTAAAGACAAAAGCAGTATGAGCTTGGAAGGTAAGAAATTCATTGCCTTTGTTCATAGAAATAACGTCTGCCACATCACACTAAGATACTCTTAAATGTCTGGGACCAAATTTGAATCCTCTGAGCTATACTCAAACAGTGAGAAGGGAAAGGGAGTCCACAATGGCTTTATTATTAAAGCTACCCAATTAAATTGTGAACATTATTAACCTACAGGAGATAACTCTCCTGCTTCCACTCTCCCTCATTCATACCATGAAAAAGATTTACCTGGGATAAAAATTTTATATAAACAAACTTGGTCTAAAGCAGAGAATCACCACAGAAATCTCAGTCCACAATGCAAAGTTTGGTAAGATTATAGGAACTGAAGAGTCTTATAAGAAAAAAAGTATATAAAGTATTACCCTAATCAACTGAAGTTACCACAGAAATTGGCAAATTCCAGCCTTCCCCAGAAAATAAAATAGCTCATGCTAAAGGCATAATTTATCACAAATTCATTTACACATTTCCTTTCTAACAAATCATTACTGTTATTATTTCACTGACCTGTTTGGCTTAAGTCATATGTGTGTGTAAATATTTGTATATAGTAATACACACAGCTTAAGGTCTACTACATGCAAGGATTGAATCTTAAAAGGCAGTAAAGGCAAATGTGACTAGCAGTGAAAGCCTATATTTTGTTTGTAATACAAGGTATTCTCACAAATAACTTACCTGTCCTAACTAGACGACACTTATTATTTGAACAACAACCATAAGCACCATTCTGTGCTTTTAAGTAATGAACTATCATAGTTAACTACCATTTAAGGACACCGTCATAAAAAATTACTTCAGAAAGGAAGCTGCAGCTTTGGGGTGGCAAGGCTGGGTTTAACTAGCTAAACCAGCTGCATGTCACAGTGGCACACACACCTTCCCAGTAAAGGCTCTGCCAATGCTAACAATTAGTCACTGCTGCTTGATGGGTTCTTTCCCTCTCCCCACCGCCATGGTTGCTGCATACAGGACACCTGCAAGGTCCCCCTAATGTTTCTGCCAATGCAACTAGGCAGTAACATAACTGCAGAAACAGGACTAGCACCAAAACTGCCCTACAGCTTAGATTTAAAAGCTAGGGGTCTTCTACAGGAAACAACAAATCAATCAATAATACATTAGAGTAATGATAAGACTGTTTTTCTTACAGGATCCTGCAAAACCCTCCAATTGGCAGAAACTCTGTAGTTTGGTAACCCCCACAAATCATCTGACTCAGGCCCTTAGGGCGCCAGCCCTGCACCTCACCATCACACCAGTGCTTGTACCAGCTGACCGGGCTTCAGGACATCTTACCCCTGTGTCAGTATTGTTTTTACTCTATTCTTAAAACTTCAAACACATATTTTTCCTTTCCAGATTTTAGTAAGCTTGGGGCAACATAATTATTTCCCTCCGTAGCCCTCACAGACCGCTGGGGACGCTAGCAAAAGCCCCAGTCCGTGGGCAGGGCCAGCGGCCCACACATATGGGGCTGGCGGCTACAGCACCAGGGCCCGAGCGCGGAGGAGGCGAACGGGGCCCGGGAAGGGAGAATATCCCGCCGCCGCAGAGGCCAGGCCATTACCTTGGTTTCCACCGTGGGCCCCTCCCGATACCCGACCTGCCGCTTGAAGCGGCTCAGGAAGGCGGGCTCGGCCGGCCGCACGTAGGAGACCTGGTTCCTTTTGCTCATGGCGGCGCTCGCCGCCGGGGCCTCTCCCCCCGCCCTCCACAGCCGTTAACGGCCAGCCCCCGTCACGCACTTCCGGCTCCACAGGATCACGTAAAGAGCAGTTATGGGAGCCCTAGAGGGACATACATCCTCACGCCTGCCCCGCCGCTTCCCCGTCACGTGACGGAGGCACGGCGCCCCCAGCCAATGGCAGCGGAGAAGGCGGTGCGGGGAAGGGGCGGGGAGCGAAATGGCGGCGCTCGCCGCGGCCTCAGCGTGGGGGCGGGGCTGTGCCGCCCGCTGCTCTTAGCGCCAAATTCAAACGCGCCGCCATTTTGGGGCTGGTGGCCGCGGGGGCGGGGAGGCGCCGGGCGGCGGCAGGACCATGGCTCCCGGCACCAAAGGTGAGGGGAAGCCGTGGAGGGGCTCCCTATCCTTACCCTGCTGCCGGGCCCTGTGCGTTTCCCGCGGGGGGAAGCGAGCGGGCAGTGGGGCTTGCTCAGGGCCTGTGCCCGGGGCAGCGTCTCTGGCACCCCCTTCCTTAGTCCCACCCGCCCTGCGCCGCTTGGGTAATTTCGTCAAGTCTTCATCGCATGTGGAAGCTTCAGCTCCCGTCGGTGCGAAGGTCTCGTGCCCCTGGAATGCCCTTAGCTGGGACCAGTCTCTTCATTTGGGAGCTGGGGATGGGTAACTGGGGCTGGCGATTCCTCAAGGTGTCCCACTGACAAATGTCTGTCTGTCTGATTTCACTCTTTGAAATGTACCATTTCCCTTATGCTAGCTTGTTTTGACACTTCTGAGTCAAGTATTTATTCTTCGACTATATGAAGTTCATGTATTGTTGAAATGTTTTGTGTATTGAAGCAAACAGGCTCCAACACTCTTCCATGTACTTGTATCTGTTTTGCACATAGGAGTAGAAGGATATTTGTTTAGTGTAAAAGCTAATTGAGATCTGTGCCTTTGTGCCTTATTACTAATCCTACTCTTAAAGCATAGATTTAAATCCTACTGCAGTAAAAGTTGTCCAAGTTTAGATGCCTATTATTTTGGTGAATCACCTTTGTCTGATGTTCTATTTGTATCTACTTGTGTCCTTAAATTAGAATCTTTTGTCACACTATGTGGAATAACTTCCTGTTAAATTTATCTTTAAGTAAAAAAGAAGTCACCCTGTCTGTCCATAGAGTTGTTCGTGTTCTCTGCCTGAAACGTTAAACTGTGCAGAGCAATGATCATGCACACAGGAGAACTGTGTGCATTGCAGACTGATGCTCCATCTTCTTTCAGTCATGTGAAAGCAGAATAAGTGCTCACAATTTGTGAGTGATATGATTTCTCAATCACATCAATAAAGCTATTCCATACTGTGGTGGTGTTTTTCCTGCACTGACTTAACATTTTTAAAACATAATGGAAATATGCAATGCTATTAATATTTATGTTTCTAATTCTCCAAAGCACCTGCAAAACTTCATGTGCATTCACATAAAATTCATATTCAATGAATATATTCATTTTAGCTGGCTACTTGTGCACATCAAGCTTCTACGTGCTTATGTTGCAGAACTAGAGGCTTCTCTACCTTTGCAAGAAAAATTGTGTCAAAGAAAGATGGTTTTTGTTCAGTTCTGCTTCATTGTGGAACAGACATTTAAAAAGCTGTTCATTTATTTCCCTCAGTATTGCTTACAGTATTTTCTGTTTAATTGTTTTTGAGATAACTCTATACGCTTGGTATTTATGTGCTTGTTTCACTTACGTTTTACAGATTTGCGTGACTCTGCATTACCTTCATTGAACTTGCCTAGGTAAAGAAATATTTGTCAGCTTTTCATATGAATAATCACATTGCAGAAAACATGCAAACATTGATGTTTTCCTTCAACAATTTCCTGCACAAGATTATTGTCGTTCTCTCTAACCTTAAAATTGTTCTTAATTAAAATATTGTTCTGAGGCATCAAGTTCGTCTTGGAATGCTGCTGTGCAGTAAATTCTCATTTGTCTATTAAGTCTGCAGCTGATTTTGGATTATCACCAAAGGGACAGTAAGCTTGAATTTCATCAGGAATTCTATACTAAAAGAAAAATCAAAAATTCTGTCCTCACCCAAAATAATACGATATACAGAAATAAGTTTTGGCAACTTATTGTCATCTGTCTCAAATCCAATACCACATACCTCTGCACTGTTCCCTGAATTTAGCCCTTTCCTCTGCCATGTCCCTATCCCACATTCCAGTCGTGAAGTCATCTTACACTCTTACACTTTTAAACTTATTCTGTTCCTTTTGTGAGCAGTAATGAAAAAATGCTAGTAACTTTCTTGCTGGAATATATCATCATCTGCTGCATGTATAAAACCTTTTCTAACCTCTAGCAGTATGAAGGGTGTTTGAACAGTGAAATCTTAGCCTATTTTAAAGCCTTTAATATAATGAAAGCTTTGTTTACAATCTGTGTGTGTGTCAAGTTCTCTCTGAAACATGCACTTTGAGCCGCAGTTAAATATAACAGCCATAAATCCCAGTTAACTTGTGCTTTGTTTTTAAATCTACCTTATCTTTAGCTTCAATTAATCCAGCTTGTAACAAATTCATAACTTTTGTATGAATTCACGTCCTTAATCTGATTTTTGTGATTTCATTTTGTCAAAGAGCTGATAGATCTATTTCCAAATAATCTAATGCATAAATATTCATTTAGTGTTGAAGGTGATGCTATCAAAGTTTACGTAAGGGTACGTCCCCCTTCAGAGGGAACTGCATTACCTGATGGAGATCAAGGCTTGTGTCTATCTGTTCTTTCAACAAACACCATTCGTCTGCATTCAAAGCCTGAGCCAAAGATCTTCACTTTTGATTGTGTTGCAAATATGGAAACTACGCAGGTAAAAGCTTTTAACACTATTGCACTTTTTTTCTCCAGATTATGGCAGCTGTTACATTAAACCTTTTTAAAATGTCATTTCTTGAGTATTAATTTTTGATGCAATGAAATTGGTTTAATATTTAGATACCGCATACAAATATTACACTAAATTATAGTAGTATATTGTACCTCTTTAACACAACACACAAAAAAACCCAAAAAACTCTCTGAGACAGTTAGCCTAGCTCCAAATCATAGCCTATCACTGCAGGTTTAAGAAATATATGATAATACATGACAGTGGCAGTTGTTCAGGTTACTGAATGCAGCACACTGCAACTGATTTATAGCAAACAGGACCTTTTCAGTGTGATAGGCTAATTTTTTACCTACTGATGGTGCAAACAACTTGACATAATTACAATCCAAAACAGTGGACAATTGTTAACATAATATATTTTTGGAAGTCTTCATTATGATGCTGAGTTTCATTGTTTTTTTATACTGAAACAAGACATAATTTTTTTTTCAGGATGTATGATTTCACGTCACAAATACTTACAATACATTGTTGTGTTGCAAAGGAACTATAGGAGTCATGATACGACTGTGGCTTTAAATAATGCACTGTATTTTATATATTACAGGATTATAGCATAATGAATGCTAATAGACAAGAGATTTGAACTACAGATGCCAACCACCTTGTTTTTTCTCTCCCCTCTCCCTTGTCTCCAGGAGTCTGTATTTTCAAGTGTGGCTAAAAACATTGTTGAATCCTGTATGAATGGCTACAATGGAACAATCTTCGCATAGTAAGTCATTTACTGGTATTTCCTGTCAATTGCAACACTTGAGAAGTTTGTGTAAATTAGTACAAGTGGTTTCGAGTCCCAGAGCTTTGCTTAACATTACCGCAAGCCTTTAAAGTGCTTCCTTATTCTGTGCACCATCATGTAGGGTCTCTTCTTGCAGTATTGAAGAGGACTTCTTTTTATTCCTGCTGAGGCATCTATTTATATCTGTTGTGCTTCTAATATGTAAAGTCAATAATGTGAGTTGTAACTAATTTCAATTTTACTATTATATTTATTTTAAAAATACCGTGTTGTCTTACTGTGTTGTTAAAGAGAAAGGTAGTTGTTTTCATTATGTCAGCATTTGCAAAACTGTAAAGTTCAAATGAAATTGCCCTCAAATTTTAAGCATGATTAAGAGCTATGCTTATAAAAAGGATATATTCAGTTTGGAAAGAAGGATTCTTTCCATTTTGTTTTTGTTTGTGTTCTACAAATTCGACATAAAGCCCAAAACACTGAGATGGAAAGTTAATTTTATGTGCAAATTTCAAAGCTCTTATTTCAATGCTGAGTTCCACTCTTTCCCTTTCCAGCAAAAACAAAGAAAATGTCTGGAGGAGAAAGAAATATGGTTTATATAAGAGAATTGTGGTCAGATTTGCTGTTATATTTTCATAGGGTTTTTTTGCAGTTGTTTGTTTGGTTTTTGTTTTTTTTTTTTGTCTTTTTTATTATTGTTGTTAAATTCTTAGTCTTGGAGAACATATTTCTACTCTTAAACTACCAGCATATCACAAAATACTCAGATAAATGGAAATTCACAACTTTTTTTTTTTTTTTTTTT
>VZSV01000038.1:4607981-4621201 GCA_013398735.1 Nothocercus julius | reverse complement strand
TGCTATCAGATGCAAGGAAGTATAATTTCATTTGAGCATATATAGCATACACCTGGAAAGCAAGGGAGACCTGGGTTTTGTTTCTTTTAGCTTGCACCTACATTGTCATTTGTACTGATTTGTTCAAATGCGTGAGTTTGCAAAAAAGACATTACAAAGCTACTTTGCCTAAAATGATGGGGAGGTGGAAATTGAAGACTATTTTCTGCCTGGTGCCTCTAGAATTACCCTCTAGACACACTGAAATGAATTACTCTCATTTTCTTAGTGGAGCGTAATCAAACAGAAAAGCGCTTTTGATCCACTGGATTCATTATGAATATCTAAATACAAACTTGTTTCTAGTTTCAGAGTCACTTCATGTGGAATTATATGTGCAAGTAATAGTTGTATACATCTATAAAAAAATACTGTAAAATGTAATGGATTTGTAAAATCAGTGTATGCTGTTTTTCTTAGCAGTGGGCACTGAGGTTCTACTCTGTTCCCTGTGTTATTTTGTTGCAGATTGTAAAGTTGTGAGGGAAGGTGATAGAACTAAACTCCCCAAAGATTAATATGTTTTCTGTTTCTCTGTAGACTTTGACCCTTCAATTATGTTAGTAAAGCAAGCTGTCACAGTAATAACAAAATACCTAATGAAAAGTATTCCCAAATTTCTTTCAAGTGATGGATTTTTATTTGAAGTCCCCTTACAAGGCAAAATAATCTTAACAGAGAAGCAAGAAAGGATTTTCTTTAATCCTGGCTACTACTAGTTCAGGCTTCTCGTATAACTGGATAAAACCTTTAAAGCTTAAAATCGTACTGGTGTGGGTAATATCCCTTTTTTTTTTTTAACAGAAATTGCAGAGCTCTCAGCTTATTTCTTACTGTGTAGTGTGTTCTTTCTGACATGTTTAGTTATCCATGTGTTTTCTTCATTGTACCATCAGAAATAAGCTTCCTAGCCCTTTTTTGAGGGAAGAGGGCTTGGGGAAAGCAAGAGGGCTTCGGTGTCATGCTCATTGCCACTACATCACCTTATTTTTATTGATAATGGTGAGCATCCTAGGCTTTTGAAAGTAGTAACGCTTTTCTGAACAGGAAAAAGCACATGGAACTGGAATCGGAGCTTCAGTCCCTTCAAAAAGCAAACCAACATCTTGAGAATATTCTGGAGGCGACTAAAGCACACAAACGGCGAGAAGTCTCTCAATTACATAAGCTACATAGAGAAACTCTTAAGGTACAAGAAGAGTATTTAAAACCATACACCATTACTCATGAATTGTGTGAGAACATATATTAATATGATCCTTTCCTTAACTAGTATTCTGGCATAAACTGTGATAAACTAAAAATGTGTTTTATTCTGAAATTTTCTGAGTCACTGCTACTTGTAACCGGATGACAATTATGAAAAGTCATAGTAGAACAGAATTGTGACTCGCTTTAAGCCTTTTATTTCATTATTCTGCTCATAAACTGTTAAATGTGTTACTAGACAGTCTAATGCTGTTTTATGGTTAAAGATTGCTTTGTAATTTTTATAACAGAACATAACCACTCCAACAAAAGCCTACCAGCTAAGGTCTCGCTTGGTGCCTCGAATAAGCCCAGAAATCTTAGATTATCATTCTGAAGACTTTCAGTGTTCAGGGGAGATGATGGATGACATTTTTAAAGAGCCAGTTCCCCCAGAGATGAACGAACAAGCCTATGAGGCCCTTGCGCAGGAACTCAAAGTGGCGCAGGTAAATGTTCTGAATAACACTGAAGTATGTCTTGATTTTATTTTAAAGCAGATTTTTTTTTTGTCATGAAACAGCTTTGTCTTGTCACATCCCATTTCTCCCCACTCCCCATAACAAGAATGTTGTAACTGAAAAAAAATGAAGTACTAGACAAATATTTAAGGCTTCATGAAACAGTTCTCTAATTAATTATATGTTATATTTAAGGGGAATTAGAGTGAAAATATTGGAAGTGTTTGGGAGTTGGTATCTTAATGATGTGTGGAGCTGAAGCTTGTTCTGCATTCTGTTTGGAGAACATCTTATTTACATTTCTCTGCAAACTGTAACTTCACTAGATGCTCGGGTACATTTAAACTTTGCTATTCTCGCCTGATACCTTGCTTTTAAGGAAACTTCTAAGTAAGGTCATAAAGACGATTGTATTTGGAACAACACCCAGGCTTAGTGCATGGGTGCATTATTTCAAGAAACTTGCCAAGTATTGCTTGCCTAGAATTATGCCTCAGTTGTACCTTTCCTGAATAGGGAAGTGCTACAAATTTAGCTGAACCCCTGAAAATAAGGAACTTCATTGTGTGTAAAACCTTGTAGAACAGCCCAATTCCCACTTTGTTTACTATAGTGTAGAGATCTGTAAGAAATTAAGCTAGTGTATATTTTGAATAACTTCTGTTTAGAGTCTTATTTCTCTAAGATATAAGTATCTGAAGACTAAAGCACACATTAAGCATTTGTAGGATTCAGTCCTTACAGGGTCTGATGGATCTCCTTGTGTTCTGGCAGTTTCATCAGCAATAGGGGAGAGAACGGCTACTTTGGGATGCCAGTTTATTTCTGAATGTTCTGTTTTCTGTTGTTTTGGGTCATAAAAAAAATAAAGTAGTTGATAGTTTTTTATATTTAATATGCACAGACTGCCATATGGCATGTGAGAATAACTTGAAGACAGTTGTTCTAATTTTGAATATCTGTTGTGTCACAGGAACAACTGAGTACAGTGCAGGCAAAGCTGGATGAAGAGGAAAGCAAGAATATAAAACTTGAGCAGCATGTTAATAAGCTGGAGCATCACTCTGCACAACTACAGGAGGTGAGAGAATAGTATAATGCAGGGACTTGCACAAGTGTGTGTGCCTATATATCTGTGTGTGTCTCTGGTATATAGACATATATGACAGGTTGAAATCTGTTTCACTCAAACTAAATATGTCTTTTGGTGAGGTCTGAAGCATTACTTAATTTTTCAAAAGAAAATGCTACCAGAATCTTAGTCCTGGGCTGTGCAGAAGGACAGGGACTGCAATTAAATTAACATTGCAATTTAAAAAATGTGATACAATTTTGACCCTACTTCCTCTTAAACCAGAACATAAGTAAAAACACTCAAGATGTCTGGGCTTACATTTAATAGTATCTTGCGAAACATCAAAAGTTACCAAGAACTGTGAGACATTTTAGTCACTCTGTGCAATCTGTGCACTCTTGAGTGCACTCTGTGCACTCTGTGCAATGTGCTCTAGGTGTCCCTGCTTGAGCAGGGGGGTTGGACTAGATGATCTCCAGAGGTCCCTTCCAACCTCAACCAGTCTGTGATCCTGTGATTCTTTGGAATGCTGAAAATTCTGCTTGTCTTAACTGTAACTGAAGTGTCATTACTACATAAAACATTCACAAGTCTTCCTTATTTAGTTTTGATTTTAATGTAGAAAATGACAAGTAAGGTTTGAACAGCTCTTCCCATAGCAGGCCTGTTTGAAATGCTTTTGTTTTGCAACACTCAGCTCCCAAGCTGTGGATTGATATAAATGAACATTTTCTCCTTAGATAACTTCACTTCTCCAGTTGTATTGAAATCATTTTTCTTGAGCTAGTATGGATTTACTAAACTCTATTTATCTTCAATATATAATCAGCTGAAGAAAATCAGCTGAAGAAATGTTTTAACACATTATTGTTGTTACAGATTTGACTTAACCATTCCTATGTTTATTTCCATTCAAAAATTTTACTTCTCTTAAGCTTTTTTCATCGGAAAGAAATGACTGGAATAAAGAGCGTCAGGAGCTCCTTGAACAGATTAAGTTACTTGAAAAGCAATTCCAAGACACTCAAAGCAAGACTGATAGTAAGTCAATGTAACACAGAAATTCTGGGTGAAGTATTGAGTTTAATACATAATGTTTTGAATTAAAAACGGCATGTGTTAAGTAGCTGTTTTGGTTTCAGATGCTAAATATCTTACAGGTTTGATTAAAGAAAAAAATACGTAATATTGCCAGAATAGCCTTTCTTCTACCTGCTCTTGCGCAGTGTGTAATACTGATAATTACTCTTTCTGAATGTGAAGGAGTAGAGAATATGTATTTAAAGAGAAAATATTAACTAAAAATAAAGGGTAAATCCGTTATCAGTCTATGGAAATTCAGAAATCTCCAATATCCTCTAGAATCTTTTTTGATTCTGTTTATACTCTTTTCATTGACCCTACTTATAAATCCCTCTTTTTGTTTGATTTCCAAGGTTAATTCTACTAAACACATGTGAAGTTTGGTGAGACTTTGTCACATGAGATTCTGTAGTGTTTGTTGTTCTGTATCTAGCCTAGTTTTCAAAATAAGTAAAATGTAAAATATTTATTTTTCAACAGTATTAACAAGTGAGGTCCATGACTTGCGCATTGTCCTGCAGTCTGCAGATAAGGAGCTGTCTGCTGTAAAACTGGAGTATAGCACATTTAGGGAAAAACAAGAGAGAGAAATGAGTCAGCTCTCTGGCAGGCATATGGACGTACAGTTCCAGCTGGATAGTGTCAGGTATGTTGGCAGTTTGGTGAAATATCTTAACCTTCCTGCCAGGTGAGTCTAGTGGTTTGTTTCTACTTTCCTGCATGTGACCTTATACTTCATCATCTATTTATTTGTCATTTTATGCTTATGTCCTTTCCCTATTTCTTGCTCGAGTCTTTCCTGCCTCGTTCCAAGTCTTAGTGAAAAATGGTGAAATTAGCAGGAAAATACTAAAATAATACTTTCTTAATTTCAATATTGGTTTGCTATAGCACTTTTCCATTAAACAGGATCTACCTGTTAGCTTTTTGATCTTCATAATCTAAATAGAGACTTTATGGCTCTTTAAAGTGTCTTAAAGAGGAAAACATTTGAAAAAAAGTCATGCCTAAAATTACCCACTACTCTTCAATCTGTTCCCAAGAAGCAGATGACATAATGATGCTGATCTAAAAATACATGCAGAAAGAAACCACAAAAAAAAAAAAAAAGGAAAGAAAGAAAGAAACTAGAAAACTAGACAATTGAAACCTAAGAAGCTCGCTGCATTGCTTTCAATAATTGACATTAATTATTATTAGGAAATGGAAATCAATTATGCTTTTAATCTTTAGTGCAACTAAGTTAACAGTGATTTACCTGGAAAGGTGATGCCATCTTTTGAGGGAGGCATTGTGAGACTGAGAACCTGGAATAGAAACTCAGTGTTGCAATGTCATATATACTAGCAAAAGCACTGGCTTTTAGAGGGTACGTGGTCAATATTCTCACTGTGGGCCCTCTATTAATGACATGATTCATAAAACTTGTCTAACAGCTCTTTTATCCCTCTTAGCTTCTCCCTTTTGGGAAAGATACAATGAAACAAATCAGTTTAAAGGGAAATGATCCATGTTTGCCCAGAATATGGAAAGATGCTTATGTGGGGCAAATAATGCAAGTATCATTTAGATAGTCTAGCTACCCTGCATCATTCCTGATAGTTATGATGTGTTGGTTTTGTAGACCAATTTTTTAAGAGGTAAAGCACCACAATCAAGACAGTGACTAAAATTTCTACATATATATAATTTGGGAAGAAGTGTATACACAGGAGCTAAAAGAGTACTCTGTCATTTCTGCTAGTGTCCCTTAAAGTTCTTTAGAAATCTCGGGATTCTNAAATAAGACTATTTTCTGAAGCTTGTACTCTCAAGATTATCTCAAACTTGTAAAATTAAAATGTAATTGATTAGGGCATTTTTGTAATAGAACAAATTCTTGTCTCTTAATATTGTGCCTTTTCTTAATAAAGGCTAGAACATGAGAAGATTCTTGAGGAAAAAGCAAGCCTGCAGGATGATTATGACAACTTGCAGGAAGTAACGAAATTTGAAATGGATCAACTGAAGCAACAACTTGAGGACAGAAAGCAAGAAGCTGAGGCTATGAAAACTGAGCTTTGTGTAAGACCACCAAGGATTTTTAAAAACTTTATTATATGTTTCCTCATGAAGCCAGATTATTTAATACATGTTATTAAATCACTGATAATAGGTTCGCCAGTAGTAACAGGTTTCCTAATGGTCTCATCTGGAAGATGCATCCAGATTTTTATTTATTTATTAAATCTAGTGCAAGATTTTTTGCAACTGAAAGCCAGAAGAAATATCCCATAACATGATGAGATAGTAAATTCTTTGGCTGAAGAAATAGCTCTAGGAATGTTGAGGACAATGGATTAATTAGGAAAGGAATGAGAAACCATTTGCAAAAGAACTCTGATATTGGAATGCCACTGGTTACCTTTGATCTCGGTGCTAGCTAAGACTAGCTTATTTCTTCCATCTCTGAAAATTTTGTAAGGAGCTAGTTTCTATAGTGGTAGTGATCTTGTTAAAATGATCTGTGCCTCTTTGTGTTGGATCATTCTCCTGCAGTTTAGTTAATGCTGTCCTTGAAAAGCTGTCAGGCAGCAATGACTGCAAAACAGCAATGAGGTAGCTCAAGGGCTTTTGCAAATGATTTTGCCTGCTTTTCTGCAGTGTTTGCTATTTGTCTGCTCAGCAAGCTTGCTGTAGTGTTTAAAGGCACACTGACAGATTGAAAATCATGTTTTAAAGACTTCTCATGGTCTAGTTGTTTAAATTTCATTTTAGCAGTTTGGGGGTTTGTTTTGTCTTTGCTTTTTTTTGCTTAGTTTATTCTAAGTTCTCTCAATAATCTTCACCTACAGTTGTAACAGCAACACAATTTTCATATTTTAGACCCTCTTGAAACTCCTGGAAACAGAAAAAGAACATAATCAAAAACTAACATTACAACTACAAGAAGACAAGGAAAACAATTCGAAGTGAGTTTTGATTGGGTGTGTGGTTTTATTTCCACCTGGTTTCAATGGTTTTGTCCTATGCTAGCCTTATAGTATGGGTGTTTGTCCCTGTAGAAATGATTACGTAATCGATTTTTAAAATTTATACGTTGCAAAACAGTGCTGCATCTTCATGTATTCACTTAACATTACAGATGTAGTTCTTCATCTCAAAGATAAAGTTCCAAAACTGATAGCAGTGTATGACTAATAATTGAAATAATAGTGTTTTGTATGGCACTGAGTAGCTGTTAGTTACATTTAATTGTGAAGAGTTATTTAACTAAGAATAAACTCATATGGTTTGATGGTGGTTAGAGCTCTTGCATTCTGATTACATTTCTCGCAAGGGATATGTTTTCTTTTCCAGGGAGCTCTTGAAAGTACTTGAAAAAGCACAAGTGGAGAAACCTTCCTCTGAAATGTTGACACGATGTGAGCAGCAGGTACAACAGTGGAGTTAAATGACTCTAAATTGTATGTTTATGGATCTCTGTGTGCATTGATAGCATTCTAACTGATGTGGAGCTGGTCTCTTCTGTAGATTAACAGTAAAATAAATGTAGAGTTCTCTAGTTTCAGTTTACTCTTACTGTGTTTTTTTCCAGTAAAGTAACCAAGTTATTTCTTTCCGTTTATTTCATAGCTTTGTGCGTATACCAAATAGATTTCATAAGTAATTAAGGATTTCTTTCACTACTCATTTTTTTCTAGGAAGAAAAGCTACTGAAATTGGAACAGAAGGTGGCTGCTGATGAAGAGATTATTGCTTCTTTGAAGAAGACAAATGATGCAGATAAGGTTTGGGCTTATTTGTGTTACTGATATCCAGCTTTTGCAGGTAACTGCATGCTCTGAAGCTGAGTTGAAAGTCCGAAACCTTTTTATGATTCTTGGTAATTCTAGGCAAGTCTGGCTGTGTATCTAGGTAAAATAAATTCTACCTTTTAAATTCTATCTTTCATTCACATGGAGTTTTCAGAATGGGAGAAAAGTGGTGTACACTTAGAGAAAATACAAGATGTCTGGAGAAAGGAGAGAAGGGGGAGAGGAGGAAAAGGATAGCAGAGGCTTAAGCTATCTGGTGGACGAAACATCCAGTGCATAATTTCCCTACTGATTAGCATGGCCTTCCAATCAGTGTTGAAATGGGCTAATAGAAAAGGTGAGGCATCATAAGAACGTGACTGTGATTATGACTTCTTATCGATAAAACTGAAGCAATCTTATATGCAAAGACAGCTCCAGCTTTTGAAAGCTTAAATAACAGAAGTTCTCATAGCACAGACACTTATGCTATATGTAAAATAGGTAAAAAATTGCATAGTGTATTTGTTAATCAACACAATGCATTGTTTCAAGTTTTGTCTTTTTTCTGCTAAAAACAAATCTGATGTGTAGGGTCTGAAGAATCTGGTACTGTCAGTGCAGTCGTGTTTCTGTAGGTACTTTCCTCCCTAACAAACCTGAGCTTCAACTAGCAATTGTAATCTCCTATTAGAAATGCATCACAGACTGACTCTACAGCTTTTGTACTGGGGGCTAGTGTTCTCTTACAGTCAGCAGAGCAGATTATTTAACTCTTTTAAAAAAGTGCTTAGTACAAAAGCTCATGATTTAACAGAGCGTTTTCTGTTATTCCTTTACGTGTGCATACTGAGGCCTCATTTTCAAATATTCGTTTGAAATTTGGAATTGACAAAATATACACCAAACAATGTCCAGTAACAAATATATATTTTTTCAATTGTGACCTTTTTTCTTATGTTGCAGGAAGTTGTAACTGACTTGATGAAACAGATCCAGGAGCTGAGGTCTTCAATTAATCATAAAACTGAGTCCATAGATGGTCTGACAAGAGAGCTGGAGGACATAAATGTATGTTCTGTCATTTTGAAGGACATAGTATAGGTTTTCAAAAATGGAAGGCAATGACATGTCTTATCACGGGTCTCAAACAGCATAACTTGCTGTAGTGTTATGGAAGGAAACTTCTTTGTTTTGACATGTTGAAATCTTCTGAACATTTTATGCCTAAGGCTGTCTTGAAAACCGAACTCTTGCCACATGGTCGGTAAAGAGCAGTGTCTCTGAAGGGACCTATTCACATCCTGTAAGCTACACTCAGCTGACACTCACATTTAGATTTTCTGGGAAATTGGTGCTTTGAGACATTGATAATTGAAGCCGAGCTCAGTCAATTTTTATGTGAACTGTAACTGAGAAATGATTATTTTCTATATCTGTAAACACAAAGAATTAAAATTACCTATGTGAATAACCTATGCATAAATATGATGCATCTAATTTATTTAAGCAGATCTCACAGAAACTGATATAGCATCTAAAACATTCCATTGGTTGCTCTATACTTATGAACTATGAATCCAAAAGGGCTAAGGACAAGATGTTTCTGAGACTAATTTCTACATATCTGTTCTATCTGTAATGGATGTATGTAGTGGTTAATTAATAATTTTTGTTTAGTTCTGACAACCATTTTTCTATAACCCATAGTTTGTAGAATTGAGCAAGTATGACATTTCACTAATTTTAGTGTCATTCACAGATCAGTTTTTAAACGTGATGTTTATAGTTGTCACAAGACTTAACGATATGCACTTATTTACATTGTACTTGGCAATACTCTTTGATAGCATGTTTTCATTCCTATTCTAAAATGTAATTTAACCTTTTTCTTAGTGCAAGTATAATTCTGTTTTGGCTGCAAAAGAAGAAAGCAAAGGAATCATAGAGGATCAGGGAAAGAAGATTGAAGAACTGATGGAAGCCTTGGAGAGAAAACAAATAGCAGATAACATCGAGGTAAAAGCTTTAGTGTTCGATGTATTTTGATTATGTGTTTAACAGAGGAACTGTATGTGTTTTTGTTCAAAATACTAGTATGCAACTTAACCTGATTTATTTCAAATATAACTGATTAGGATGTTCTGAAAGGAATTTTTAGTGAAATACCTGACAAATATTGTTAAATTACCGCATTATTTGAGATAAATATTTTATAAATTGCTTTATAAATGTCTATGCTAAAGGCCTGCTTTAATTCTTAAGGCAACTGAAGAGACAGCAGCTGAATTTAACAGCAGTATTAGATGATGCAGCTGAGAAATTAAAATAGACGTTAGAATAATACATATAATCTTTTCTCTTTTCCCCCATGGCCACTTTACTAGATAGTTCCCTTGACTCATAATTTTATCCAAAAGCTCCATCTGCTGGAATCGGATTTAGGATGCATGTTTGATTCAACTACAGCTTTGCTTTTGGAGCTATAACTTTTTCATTTAGTCTTTCCTCTTATTGTCCTTTCCTTTATTTTGGAGAAGATACCTTTTGCTTGAAATAATTGGCCTGTCCTTATGACTAAATTCAGGTTCTACAAGATATTCTGTCATACTCCATATGCTGAATCCAATCAGGTAGCAAAAATGATGTCTTCGAGTAGTGTGTGATTCCAGCTAAATGAATTGTGTGGATTTTGTGGTTGGTTGTTTTGGGTTGTTTAGAGTTTTTAGCAAAAGAAACTGCATTCTTACTACGGTGTTATCCTTTGTCATCTTGCCAGCTTGTATCTGGCTCCCGATGAAATTGTAGGGTCTCCCTTTTTGAGTTTGTTCATCAATTACTAATTTCTCTCATACTTTTTTGACTGTGTGAGATGATCCCTTTGATCCAAGGTGGTGGTCATTATAGCAAATTCTGATCCTCTTCTATGTTAATATACCTCATAGAGGTGTGATGCCCTGTCAGATCAAGGGACTGAAGTCTAGGTACTAGAACAAATCCAGACGCATCTATAGAATAGTAGTGCAGTAAAAAAGCTGCAAAGATCACTAATTCAATGTGGATTAAATCTAGATCTTCCTTTCTAGCCTTTTATTATTAAAAAATCTATATTTTTTCAGTGTATGTTATGCTTGAAAAAGGTGGGTGATTCTAAGCATTTCTCACAAATTTATAACTATATTGTAAGATGGTTCTCGTTTTGCTTCTGCAACCAAGACTTGGGAAAACTTGCTAAGATAAGAATTTCACAGATGAATTTTTGCCACAATTCAGGAAGAAAAAATTAAGGAAAGAGGGAGATACTGTAGTTGTTAGTGGTCTCTAGCAACAGTGACAAAAACATCTTAAAACAACTGCTTTACAGTTATAACTGTTGATTTAATATTTTCTTAATTCATCCATCAACTTAAAATAGAAAGACCTTCTGTGTGAAGATTTGCATCATACCACGGAGCAACTGATGAGGCTGACAGAAGCCTCTAAGAAACATGGTGCACTGCTTCAGTGTGCGCAGGAAGACATAACAAAGAAAGAAACCCTAATCCAGGAATTGAAGGAACAGGTATGACAAGAAAGTCTCCCGATAATTAGCTCTTTGGGAGCACTTGTGGTTATTAATAGCTTGTGGAAATGGTAGGGGGTTGCCTGTAATTTTAGAACATTTTGTACACAGTACTCTTGGTGAGCAGTGCTTTGAACAAGGATTTCGAACAAAGACTAGATAACCTTTAAATACTTGGAAAAAAAATGTCTAGAGATGGCAAAAATGCTAACTCTAAAAGCAAAGCAGAATTATCAGTACCCAGGAGAGTAACCTGCAGTCTAACCAGTGTAAATGAAGCTATTACTTTTTTCCCTACTTACACTTGTTCACAAACAATATCATTATATTTTGGAGATGATTATTGAGCACTGTGAAGGATGCAATCTGAGAGTGATTTGGAGCTTTTAGGAGAACAAATAGCTATGTTAAGCTTTTTCAAACTTTAATAGTCCTTACTGTCATAGTGCTGACTATAATATCTTACCTGTTCTGGCAAATCTGTAACAAAGGAAGATAGATTTCGGAAAAAAAAGGGGCCCTCTGTCATGTTAGCATGTTCGTTCAGGAAATTATGCCTATATCAGTCAATTTGGTGGTATTAGATCATATTTTGACCACGAGTGTTTGCCATTGAAGGTCTTACTAGTTATCTCTGTTAGCCATCCCTTTAAATTGAAGATTAAACATTCCCAAGGCAAAAATAAATAAATAAATAAAAGCCAGTAAGAACAACACAATTCAATTAGAGATGTAGATGAAGACGTATAGTGTATATAAAAGCATATAGTAGGCTTTTAAACAGTCCTTGTTAGATGCAACTGTTCAGCAATGAATGATTTTATTGGGTAAACATAGAAAGCAACCATGATAGTGAAGTCTGAAATATTTTTAAATCATCTATGGGATGTATTTAAATAGTTTACTCAAATAGCAGAGATTTCTCTGCTATTTAATATTTTTGAGGTATTATGCACTAATCTAATTGTAATTGGGGTTTCTAATAGTTGGATAAAAAGACAGAAGAACTGGAGAAGAGGAAGAATGAATATGAATTAAAAATGAAGCAAATAGATTGCTTTGTGGACTCAGCTTCAGTAACATTTCCTCAGGTATGGCAATTGAGAGAAATGCTTTCACTGTAAAGGCTATTGGAACTTAGTTCATTGAAAAAGTTTAACAAGTTAAACAACAAATTTATTTATTTAAATTTGCTAGTGTCCAAAAACTCCTCCTAATTTTGATGTGAATCTGGCAAAAATCTTGGAATCTCATGAACAAGAAATAGCCGATCGGAGAGCTTCTGCAATTACTCTAGAGCACCTTGTACGTGAACTGAATGAAGAACGAAGAGCAAAAAATGATGAAATTCTAAGACTTAAGGTACTGTAAGTTAAACTCTAAAAAGGCTGTTGGGTTAAAGTAAATGTGAATTCTGTATTCTGTGTTAATGGGCCCTCGTTAGCAGTATGTCTGGTAATGCAGGAAGCCTGCTCTTGGTCTTCTTGCCTAATGTAGTAGCTAGCTTGACAGCTTCTTGGAAATGGGAGCCTCTGCTAGCACTTTGTCTAGAGTGGTAGGAAAGTTTTACACAAATGGTGGTAACTTGCCTGGGAGTGTCTATATATCTTGCTTTCCTGAGGTCTCAGTTGATTACTGTGCATGCATATCAATGGTAACATTACTTTTGCTGGTGAAACTGTTTTGGCTTCTTTTGAAGCAAGTTTTTAACAAAGCTCTAAATAAAGGGGTTGTGCAGGTCTTTGCAAAGCAGAAATGTGCTTGTTTTCTTTCAAAGAGTTTTATCAATTGGACTTTTAAAATAGGTTCACCAAAAACAATAAAAATAGGAATTTCATTTTTGTGTTGTTTTGTGTGTTAGGAACAGTTAAGCGAATTGGTGAACCTGCAACTGGAAATGCAGATATTAACAGAGAACAACAGGAACTTACAGAGCCAACTTGTAGAAGCTCAGAGACAAAGGAAAAACAGGTAAA